>JAQQAE010008026.1:0-15467 GCA_029823295.1 Pseudamia nigra | reverse complement strand
AAGGAGCTGAAACATGGCGTCTGGAGAAGGCACCCTTCAAACCTGAGACAACTGGAGCAGTTTGCTCATGAGGAGTGAAACAAAATACCCACTGAGAGGTGCACAAGTCTCATTGAAAGTTACAGAAATCGTTTGATTGCCTCAAAAGGTTGTGCAACAAAATATTAAATTAATGGTACCATCATTTTTGTCAAGGCCTGTTTTTCATTGGTTAATTTTCACAAAATTTTCACTTATTATTACTTTTGTCAGATTCAAGTTATTTCTGTGACCATTGTGGGATTTTCTGTCATTTACAGAGGGCCTCCAACAATTTTATCCACGTCTGTATCTTGTGAAATATGTTTTGAATCATTGTTTTAATTCTTTCTGTCAGTCAATCTGCATCTTTAAACCATAATAAGTGGTTTTCAGGTCCAGCTGATCTGGGACCCGTTCTGGAAACACATGATGACTGAACTTTCCTGGTTGGGACGGTTCAGTTTACTGGGTCCATACAATTCTTTCATCGATGCCATCATGTGAGTTTAATGAGGCCTCCTATTGGCTGGATGATTATCTGTGTGTCCTTCATCGTCAACTAGAAGAAGCTTGTCACAGACTCGAGGTTGTCTCTGTTGACACTGGTTCACCGTCATCATGTAGCATCAGTGTGACATCACTGAACACAGACTGAAACATGTCAGCATCTGCAGTGGTCGGTGAAGGTGACCTGCTGTTAGATTCTCAGTGGGCCGAGGAGACCACACCTCATATTTAACATCCCCTACTCATACGTATGACTGTCAGTCCACTAATGATGTGTAAAACACAAACGTGCATTTCTTTTTTACCAGTATTTACCTCAAAACCTTCATGAAAATCCTGATTTTTCACTTTATTAGAGACATTCACATCTGAGCTGCTGCACCATTTTATTCTCCAAATCCAGAAAAAAATTGCTGTAACCGTGGCGGCAGAAACCATCCCTTTAGAGCTTGGTTTAGTTTGATTTACTGTAAATGTTAACATTAAAATGAGTTCCAGCTCAGACCAAACATGTGATGGAATCAGTGCAGAATGTATTTCTGCTGCTGTTCAGTCAGGTTATGGTCTGAACTGGCAGATTTTCACAATGATCCAAGTAGATTCAACTCCTCATTTCATCATGAATGAGCACAAATATTCAGCTTTAGATACTTGTAATGTTGATCTCTGCAGCAGCAGGTGGTTTCATGTGAACATGAACATTGGACATGTGTCTCCTCATCATTTACAACTAGACGAGACATCCAGGACTTTGTCTTGGAGTGTTGGAAGCGTCCATTCAGAGTCCTGGAACAGGCTCAACATCAGCAGAATGTGCAAGAACAGCAGTACTTCTAATCTTACTACAGATGAAATACATCCTCCTGTGCAAAAAAGAAGTAGGACGTAAACACGAGTCCACAACAGAATATCGAACAAACAGGACGGACAAAGGAAGAGGAGGGAGAAGAGATAAAGAAGATGAATTCACATCAACTGAAGCGGGAAACTAAGAGGAGATGGCAGATGAATGACGGTGGTTAAACGCAGCTCTAGCTGGAGATGGACAAGATGGCCGATGTGTCTTTAGCTTTGTCAAAGAAAATAGATGTCTCATTGGCTGTCTTCAGTTTGGCTGAACCCGGAGAACCCGGAGTTGTGGTCATCTGACACTCCTGACAACAGCAGCAGCAACAGTCCATGAAAGCCTGGCCCAGGGCCTGGAAAAGGATAAATCCAGGATAAATCAGAGAGCAGTCCACCATTTGTCCACATGTCAGAGTCAAACATCACCAGTATCTGCTGTGTCACATGACTTAGACAACATTCAAAACCTGAGAACCACTTAAAACCCTGAGGGTCTCAGGTCGTTAATCGTCTCAGATGTTCTTACCTTACACAGACACAGCAGAAGGATTGGTGTCACTGAAGACTTGAAGAACAACAGGAAGTGATGTAATAGCACCAACAAAGAGGCTGTTTCCTCAGAGACAGCGATGTGTGTGTATGCCAGTGTGATGTTGCACACATGTTCAGGCAGCGCGCAGATGCCGTACACCACGGCTAACGCTAGCAGCGTGCAGTTCAGCTGCTGCTCCACTGCCTGGTGCTGCTGCCGCTTCTGATTGGAAGAGCGGTCATCATGGTTACGCTGCTTCTGGGCGGAGCTGGAGTCACTGTTGACATTACGAGTGGCCATTTGGCAGAGGATGGTGAAGAGGATGGGGAGGCAGAAGTAACATCCGAAACACCACCACATCCGACCCTGGAACAAAAAACAAGTCAAAACCAGCGAAAACCAGTCAAAATCAGTCAAAACCAGTGAAACGCCTCCATCCCCAGAAAAGAAAACCAGTCAAAAACAGCCAAAACCAGTTAAAACCAGTCAAATACATCCAACCCCGGGACAGGAAACCAGTCAAAACCAACCAAAAACAGTCAAATGCATCAAACCCCAGAACAAGAAACCAGTAAACACTAGTCAAACATATCCAACCCCAGAAAAGGAAACCAGTCAAAATCAGCCAAAACCAGTCAAATGCATCCAACCCTGGAATAGGAAACTAGTTAATACCAGATAAAACAGGTCAAACACATCCTGTTCCGGGACAGGAAACCAGTCAAAACCAGGAAAACGCATTGAACCCCAGAAAAGGAAACCAGTCAAAGCCAGTCAAACGCATCCGACCCCAGAACAGGAAATCAGTCAAAACTAGCCAAAACCAGTCAAACACATCCGACCACGGAACAGGAAACCAGTTAAAACCACTTAAACACATCCAACCCCAGAACAGGAAACCAGTGAAAACCAGTCAAACACATCCGACCCGGGGCAGGAAACCAGTCAAACCCAGCCAAATCCAGTCAAACGCATCCGAACCCGGAAGAGAAAACCAGCCAAATCCACTCAAAGCTAGTCAAATACATCCACCCACAGAACAAGAAACCAGTTAATACCAGTCAAAACCAGTTAAACACATCCAACTCTGGGACAGGAAGCCAGTCAAACCCAGCCAAAACCAGTCAAACACATCCAACTCCGGAACAGGAAACCAGTTAAAACCAGTCAAACGCATCCAACCCCAGAACAGGAAACCGGTGGAAAGAGTTCATTCAATTCAATTCAGTTTTATTTGTATAGCACCAATCATCATCAATGACTATCTCTAGGTGCTTCACAATGCAAGGCTGAGACCTCAAGACTATACAGAGAGTAAACCCAACAGAACCACTGAGAGCAAGACAAGGATGACAGAGGGGAGGAAAAACTTCCTTTAACAGAAGAAATAAACCGCCAGCAGAACCAGCAGCTCAGAGTAGGATGACATCTGTCTCAACGTAGAAGGACATCTGTCTCGACCCATTGGGGTTAGTGGACAGAGGAAAGACGAAGGAAAAGAGTAGAGATAGGACAACAAACAACAGAGACACTAGATGATGTCCACAATCAGCAAACACACAGCAAAGACATTAAGAGACCTAGAACAGAGGGAGGAAACACAAAACTACAGGGAAGACACAAGTTAATATTACAGTATTGCAAAAATAAAAAATAAGAAAGGGGGGTAGAGAGGAACAGAGAAAGAGGCAACTAGAGAGAAGGTGAGAGATGGAGAGAGAAGATGAAGAAGGAGAGAGGGAAGGAAAGAGGGAGATGGTGGAAGAGAGAGAGTGAGAAGAAGGGAATCTGAGATTTATAGAGAGCTAGATGAAGAGTGAAAGGAGATCAAGAAAGCGGTAGAAAGCAAAGCTCAGTGCATCACTGTCTTCCAGCAGCCTAGGACTATGCAGCAGAACTAAGGGAAGATAAAGGGTTTATCTGACCTAGACTTAACTATATGCTTTGTCATAAAGTCTTAATCCTAGCTTTAAAGGTGCAGTGTGTCTGCATCCAACACCCACACTGGAAGTTGATTCAACAGGAGAGGAGCTTGGTAACTGAAGGCTCTGCCTCCCAATCTAGTTTTAGAGATTCTAGAATCACAAGTAGGCCTGCACTCTGAGAGCAGAGAGCTCTGATTGGTTTACGGTATATGGAACAATAAGGTCTTTGATATAGGATGGAGCCTTGCTGTTTTGGGCCTCGTAAGTTAAGAGGAGGATTTTAAATTCAATTCTAAATTTCGGTAGCCAATGAAGAGAAGCTAATATTGTAGAAATATGATCTCTCTTTCTTCATTTAAAACTCATGTTGCAGCATTTTGGATCAGCTGGAGAGTTTTTATGTCTTTATTTGGACATCCTTCCAGTAGTGAGTTACCATAATCCAACCTAGACATAACAAATGCATGGATTAATTTTTCTGCATCCCCTTGGGACAGGACATTCCTAATTTTGTCAACATTATGGAGATGAAAGAAGGTAGTTGCGATCACCCCCAAGTTCCTCACAACTGTACTGGAATGTACTGAAATGTGTCTAGATTAATGAAGTCTTTAGGGAGTGTACTCCTTAGATTCTTTGGTTATATTACAATAACTGTGATTTTATTTTTGTTTAGCAGGCGAAAGTTAGAAGTCATCCAGACCTTAATAACTTTTAGACATGGAACATGGAATTTTGTTGAGGTAGTTTTTAATTCATCCGGTTTCATGGAGAGATACAGCTGCGCGTCATCAGCATAACAATGAAAACCTAAGCCATGTTTTCTTATGATGTCACCTAAAGGCAGCACGTATACAGTAGTGTAAAAAGTATTGATCCTAGTAATGAGCCTTGTGGAACACCATAACTATCTTTAGATTGTGTGGATGACTGGTCGTTAATATGTACAAATTGAAATCTTTGTGTGAAGTATGACTGAAACCAGTTTAGTGCAGTACCTTTAATCCTAATAGAGTGTCCTAATCTGTGTAAGAGAATGTTATGATTGATTGTGTCAAAAGAAGCACTGAGATCCAAATGCACAAGTCCTGAAACCAGTCCACTATCTGAAGCTAATAGAAGATTAACTTTCACCAGGTCAGTTTCAGTACTGTGGTGTTCTCTAAACCCTGACTGACTCAAAACAAGTTAAACATATCATGAAACAGTGAAAAACTGTGAAACACAAGTAAAACAAAGAATGAAAATGAGTGGAGACATCAGTGTGTTTTGGTCTGGGTTCTGTTGGGTCTGCTGGTTTTGGTTCTGTTGGGCTGGGTTCTGTTGGTTCTGTTGGTTTGGGTTCTGTTGGTTTGGGTTCCGTTGGTCTGGGCTCCGTTGGTCTGAGTTCTGTTGGTCTGGGTTCTGTTGGGTTCTGTTGGTATGGGTTCTATTTGTCTGGGTTTTGTTGGTTTGGGTTCTGTTGGTCTGGGTTTTGTTGGTCTGGGTTCTGTAGGTTCTGTTGGTCTGAGTTCTATTGGTTTTGGATTCTTTTGGTTCTATTGGTTCTGTTGGTCTAGGTTATGTTGGTTTGGGTTCATTTGGTTTTGTTGGTTTGGGTTCTGTTGGTATGGCTCCTGTTCTGTTTGTTCTGTTGGTGCTATTCAGGGTTCTGTTGGTCTGGGTTCTGTTGGTTTGGGTTCTGTTGCTCTGGGTTCTGTCATTTCTGTTGGTTCTGTTGGTCTGGGTTCCATTTGTTTGGGTTCTGTTGGTCTGGGTTCTATTGGTTCTTTTGTTTTCATTGGTCTGTATTCTGTCTGTTCTGTTGGTTCTTTTTGTCTGGGTTCTGTTCTTTTGGGTTCTGTTGGTTTTTGGTTCTGTTGGCTTGGGTTCTGTTGGTTCTTTTGGTTCTGTTCATTTGGGTTCTGTTGGTTTGGGTTCTGCTGGTTTAGGTGCTGTTGGTTCTGTTGGTTTGGATTCTTTTGGTTCTTTTGGTTTTGTTGGTCTGGGTTCTGTTGGTTCTGCTGGTCTGGGTTCTGTTGGCCTGGATTCTATTTGTTTGGGTTATATCTGTCTGGGTTCTGTCAGTTATTTTGGTTCTGTTTGTCTGGGTTCCATTGGTTTGGGTTCTGTTGGTCTGGGTTCTGTCAGTTTTCTTGGTTCTGTTGGACTGGGTTTTGTTGGTCTGGGTTCTGTTCATTTAGGTTCTTTTGGTTTTGTTTGTTTGGGTGCTGTTGGTTTTGGATCTGTTTGTTCTGTTGGTGCTGTTGGTCTTGGTTCTGTTTGTTTGCATTCTGTTTGTGTGGGTTCTGTCGGTTTTGTTGGTTCTGTTGGTCTGAGTTCTGATGGTTCTGTTGGTTTGGGTTCTGTTGGCTTAAGATCTTATGGTTATGTTGGTTTTGTTTATTTGGGTTCCATTGGTTTGGGTTCTGTTGGTATGGATTCCAGTGGTCTGGTTTCCATTAGTCTTGGTTCTAGTGGTCCGGGGTCTTTTCGTTTTTGTTGGTTTGGCTTCTGTTGGTTCGGGTTCAGTTTGTTCAGTTGGTGCTGTTGGTTTGGATTCTGTTGGTCTGGGTTCTGTTGGTTTGGATTCCAGTGGTCTGGTTTCCATTGGTCTGGGTTCTGTTGGTCTGGGTTCTGTCATTTCTGTTGGTTCTGTTGGTCTGGGTTCTGTTGGTTTGGGTTCTGTTGGTCTGGGTTCTGTCAGTTTTGTTAGTTCTGTTGGTCTGGGTTCTGTTCCTTTGGGTTCTTTGGTTCATTTGGATAGGTTCTGTTGGTTCTTTTGGTTCTGTTGGTTTGGGTTCTGTTGGTTTGGGTTCTGCTGGTCTAGGTTCTGTTGGTCTGAGTTCTGTTGATTTGGATTCTTTTTGTTCTTTTGGTTTTGTTGGTCTGGGTTCTGTTGGTTTGGGTTCTGTTGTTCTGTTGGTCTGGGTTCTGTTGGTTTTGGGTTCTGTTGGTCTGGGTTCCACTTTTTTGGGTTCCATTTGTGTGGGTTCCATTGGTCTGGGCTCTGTCAGTTCTTTTGGTTCTGTTAGTCTGGGCTCCATTGGTTTGGTTTCTGTTTGTCTGGGTTCTGTCGGTTTTGTTGGTTCTGTTGGACACTGGGTTTTGTTGGTTTGAGTTTTGTTGGCCTGGGTTCTGTTGGTTCTGTTGGTCTGGGTTCCATTTGTTTGAGTTCCGTTTCCTGGGTTCTGTCAGTTATTTTGGTTCTGTTAGTCTGGGTTCTATTGGTTTGGGTTGTGTTGGTCTGGGTTCTGTTGGTTTTGTTGGTTCTGTTGGACTGGGTTTTGTTGGTTTGGGTTCTGTTGGTCTGGGTTCTGTTGGTTCTTTTGGTTCTGTTGGATACTATGGAGGTCACATAGTTTTCATTACTCCTGTATGTGAGACAGTTAGCTGATCTGGAGTCAGTTTTCCTGACTGAAACCAGTCTGAAACTGAACAGTGTTTTACTAGAGGAGACTGAGGCAAATAATACACTAGAAAGGACCATTCATTCTAAAAATTTTAAAATATATTTTTGTCCCTATAGTTTCAAGACACTACAGAAGAAACAGGAAATGACAGATGTCTCTTAGACTGACAGCTGAGTCAGGGATGCAGTCGATGTTCAGAATCTAAAGGTGTGTTCACACTGGTGCTGGTTGGTCGCTTTAAACCAACCCTGATCCTTTTCCACAGATACTAGTTTGTTTGGAGTGGTGTAAACCCTTATTCACACTCTGGTGCCAACCAATCAAGTAAACTCTGGTCCTGGGTCACCTGCAGGTACCTGAAATTAGAGGGCCTCACCTGGTACCTGAGCACAGAAGGTCTGACCTGGTACTTGAGCATAGAGGGTCTCACCCAGTACCTGAGCAAAGAGGGTCTCACCTGGTACCCGAACATAGAGGGTCTCACCTGGTGGTACCTGAGCAGCAGAGAGTGCAGGGAGTCTGGTAGGTACAGGGTCAGGGGGGAGGAGGGGGTGATGCTGCAGGTGTCAACTAGGTGTCCGGTGGCCGGAGATACTGATTGGCTGAGCTGCCATAGGAAGATCTCCGGACTGGACAGCAGCAGAGCAGCGCTCCACACCATCAGCAGCTTCAGCAGCACAGAGCGGCAGCGCTCTACCCGCCGCGCTTTCGGCTGAGATGACGAGGTGGCAGCGTGGAAGCGGTCAATGCCCAGAGCGCAGAGAGTGAAGGACGTGATGCCAAGAGACACGATCTGCAGAGGACGGAGACATCAGAGAGACGGAATAAGACAGAGACATGAGTAAATAAAACACATGGCAGAAGAAGAGGATGAAGATCCTCATAAATGTTCTTAACACATCTGGACAGAAATCATCCAGTTGATTTGTCCACTGTGGACGCAATGGACAGACACACTACAGTGGATCCATCTCTGATAGTGTGCATTCAGTCTGAATCATTCTCTTCACACAGTGGATCCACTTCACATGTTTGAGCTTGACTTGGATTTGAGGGAATTACAGTACAATCTACTGGTTTTCTCTATGGGGTATTTTGTGCCATTGTTTCCATTACTATCAATGGAAACAGCCATTTGTTTTCTTTCTAAGGGGGTGTGGCCTGTTGCTGGTCAAATTCCTCTAAAATTGAAGGTCAGGACTGGGAGTGACGAACTGAGCTGATCACATCTAAGCAGTAAGATTAGAAACACATGGAAGTCTACTCATTCAGATTATAGATGACTTCTAAACACGTGTCTCTACGTGAAACCGTCTGGATGACGTATTTGACACATACAAGCAGTGTAGTAACAGGTACCGGATAATACCTGAACAGTACTATGGGTACGACTCATGTAATATGGATCATCCATCATCTTCCTCTTATCGTGGTTAGGGTATTGGTGGCAGCAGCCTAAGCAGAGAAGCCCATATTTCCCTCTTCCCAGCCGCCTCCTTCAGCTCCTCTGGGGGGACCCCCAGGCATTCTAAGGCCAGTCGAGAGACATAATCCCTCCAGCCTGTCCCGGGTCTGCTCCAGGGCCTTCTCCCAGTTGGAGCTAGTTTTGGCATTCAGGGATTGAACCACCCAGGCCCCCACCATAGGCTCCCACCCAAACCACACAGCACTGGACCCTTTGACCCTTCCTGTAGGTGGTGGGTCCACAGGAAGACATAGTCATAAGGATCTTCTGAATCGCTTTTAGTCTGACCTCTCACCTAGGACCAGTATGTCTTAGGAGACCCTCCAGGGGTGAGGGACAACATTTCCCTGACAGCATAGCTCCTAGGATCACTCAGGTACACAAACCCCTCCACCATGATAAGTTGGATTTCATGGAGGGGGTGAATATGGAACGAGGCATGGGGCGAGTGGCAGCCATGTTGAATTGTTGAATGGTAAAGTTGGGGTTGGTGGGTTTGCTTCAACTTGGTGACATGCTTGAGGCAAAACAAACAGGAACTGTGAAATTCTGACTGGTGAGTGGAACTGGACCCTCCCCCTCCCCCCGACCCTGTGTTGTTTGAATTCATACCTAAGGACATGTAGCTGTAGTGATGATACCACTGAAAAGTTTAACATACAGCAGATCCAAATCAGGAACAGAAAAAACAAAATGTTGATGAAAGGAAAGAAAACACAGGACAAGCGATGAACTAAAACCCCTTCAGAAGACAAATGGTAAAAAGCACCTGCGGAGCAGACGCAGCTGTGAACTGAACAGCTTCCAGGTGAATCACATAACAGAATGTGATGAGTGGACAAAACTGTCATCAAACATAAATGTGGTTTTAATTATCAAAATTAACAATAGATTAAATATTGAGCTCATTTTGATTAAATTACCTGAAAATAAAAACTAAATCAACAAAATGAATACAATTATGTTAATAAATGACCAAAATAGCAATGAAATGAAGAAAAACAAACAAAACCATCAGGATGGACTGTCTTTATCTTAATTGTTTGTCACATCGTATGGATTTGTACAGTTCTTTTAGTAGCACTAGCAGCTCTAATTGTGTCACAGTGTGGACATCTTAGTGTTAATGAACAATGTGGAAAATAATACAAATAAACACCAAACACTGAAGGACAATGTGTGTCCAGACTTTTGACTGGATGTGTAAAAGATGCAAAAAGGAAACAAGGTGAAATAAACAAAAAAATGCAACAAGATGAAAACTCTATCTAACTTTTAATCACTGATCTGAAACCAGCAAACAGCGGGTTCCCCTCCTCCTCCCACACAGGCTCCACCCACCTCCATATATGGCACCATGCGGCAGGTGATGTCTCCCAGGATCCTCCTATGGGAGAGCTGGTTCAGGACAACCACAGGCAGGCACAGCACCAGCACCAGGAAGTCCCAGAATGCCATGCTGGCCAGCAGGTAGTTCCACGCCGACCTCATGTAGTAGTTGTTCCAGACGATGCACATGACGGCCATGTTTCCGACCACGCCCACTGCCAGCACCAGCCCGGCCAGGAACAGTACCGCGTAGGTTGTGTAAGAGCCATCAACCAGCAGGTAGAACGGGTTGAAGTGTTCTGGAGCATCATGGTCCACACCAGAGTCATTACTGTTGAGGTCATTCCCATCCCCCGCTGAGATCTCTGTGATGTTCGACAGTTCGGTTGCTTGTGGCGGCGTCACGGAGTCGTTCTCGAAAGACTGGCTAAAGGTGGACTGCTGTTCATCCTCGTCGGCGCCGCGGGCCAGACGCCGATGCTGGTCCATGTCTAAGTCCAGCATCTCAGAGACGGGGAGGCTCCGATCCGAGGTGAGGGAGTTGTCCCGGATTCGGAGCAGTTTGACGCTCCAAAGAGACTCCAGTTTGACTTGAGAGGGGCGTTTGTCCAGGGCTACATGCTGCAGGTCATCCTGCATCGCACTTCGAGCATCAGAAGGTATCAGCGACACAAAAAAACAGAACCAGAGGAACCAGAGGCCGACAGATGGAGCCATAAGGAGGTCGGAAAGATCCAAAAACAGCACGAATAAAGAGGAGCTGTTACAGATTCTGTGGAAAAGTCAAGAAAAGTTCCTGAAGAATCTACTCAGTGATGCTGACACATCCAGGAAAGAAAAGATTTGATCAGATGACTTTAAAACGACCTCAAAGGTTCCGATAGAAGCAGTTTGTTTCAGAATTCCAGCAGGAGTTTGTTCTTCAGACAATGTCTCCTCTTGAAATCCACACTTTACCTTCTTTAAAATCACCTGTGTTCATCACATCCATCAATACTCCACAGCAGCGCCGGATCCACGAGGAGATGGAGAGCGGGACATCCGTGTCCGAGGTGCTGTGTCCGGGATGGAGGCTGAACAGAGACTGGGGTTCTGGAGATCTGAGGGGTGGGCAGTGGGATGGGGGGGTCTCTGGGAACCAGCAGCCCTCTGCATACGGCTGGATGGAGCCTTTGTCAACACTCACACACACACACACACACACATGCACACACACATATACATACGCACCCACACTAATACACTCCAACATGGGCTGACAAACAAACAGTCCAGGCTCTCTGTCACACACGCATAAACTCACATACACACAGACTGTGTTTTGCTCTTTGAGTCAATCACACAGTCGTGCTGCTCACACTGCTCTGCTGCCCCCTGGTGGACGTTTCATGGTGAATCTGAAACCTGACTGTAAACCTGCGTTCAATGCTGATCTGCTGCTTGTGTGTTCGTGTATATATGTGTGTGTGTGTGTGTGTGTGTGTGTATTTGTGTGTGTATTTGTGTATATTTGTGGGAACCAAAGTGAACCAACATTTTTGCAGAGTGAGGACACATGTTGGCATCTCAGTGTGAATCCTTGTCCTGCATCTTAATTCATCACTACACATTAAAGCGTTTGAAGTTTTAACTAGTTCCTGTCAGTTCACCCCACTTTGTCACATCGCTCTTTGAACCATGTCTGTTGGTTTAAATCATAGTCTGTATGTATTAGTGACAAAGTGACATCATCCATTAATTTCTGAACTACTGTTTTCAGACCAACCAGGTTGTCACATCCTGGATAATATTTTGGAGCCAAAAACAGGGATGTAATCATATTTGGACAAATGGTGGCAGAGCTACATGAGCATAGTATCTCAGGGGACTTATGGATAAGCTAATGCTAGCTGCTAGTTTGCTGAATGTAAAACATTGTGTAACAAAGTCATATTACAGTGTTAATAGTGACTGAACCACAACTGAACAGATCCTCCTCTCCAGTACCCCAGACAAGACCAGGGATGCTGACGAGTGTGATCCCCTACAGTTGGAACACACCCCCTCGTCCCCCTTCTTAAAGAGGGGAACCACCATGCCGGCCTGCCAGTCCTTCCACGCCTGAGTTTTTGCCTCAGTGATCACCAAAGCTGCGTTCTGCTTGGCCTGCGGGTAGCCATGAGCTGCTTCCAGAGTCCCACAGGCCAAAAAGGGCCGATAGGACTCCTTCTTCAACTTGACGGCATCCCTCACTTCTGGAGTCCACCAACGGACACAAGGGTTGTCATTGCCCATGTGAGCATTGAAGTCCCCCAGCAGAACAAGGGAGTCCCCATCAGGAGCGCTCTCCAGCACCCCCTCTGAGGTCCCCAAAAAGGGTGGGTGTTCTGAACTGCTGTTTGGAGCATAGGCACAAACAACAGCCGGGGCCCATCCCCCCAAATGGAAGAGAGAGGGAGGCTACCCTCTCATCCACTGAAGTGAAGCCCAACATACAGGCAGTGAGCCGGTGAGTAATAAGTATGTCCACACCTGCTTGTTGCCTCTCTCTATGGGCAACACCAGAATGGAAGAGAGTCCCACCCCTGTGGAGGACACTGGTTCTAGAGAGTCCAACTCCTCTGGAGGACACTGGTTCTAGAGAGTCCAACTCCTCTGGAGGGCACTGGTTCTAGAGAGTCCAACTCCTCTGGAGGGCACTGGTTCTCGAGAGTCCAACCCCTCTGGAGGACACTGGTTCTAGAGAGTCCAATTCTGGACACTGGTTCTAGAGCAGGGGTGCTCACACTTTTTCATCATGTGAGCTCCTTCTAAAATAACCATGTCAAAATGATCTACCTACTGGAAGTTTGGTTTGACTACCAGTGAAACCACCCCGCCCCTCCACCCCAGCCGTGGCAGATTGGACAGGGAGAGAGGCCCAGATGGGGAGTGGACAGTGGATAAGGGAGAGAGGCCCGAAGAATGTTATCGCTGAGGGGGAACGGATGGCCCCTGCGCTGGGCATCCTGGAATGTGGCATCTGAATTTAAGGGGACGAAGGCGGCCGGACCTGCCTGCAACTGCCCCGGCGGCGGGAATGCGGGGCTTCCTGATAGACGACGGTGCAAATGGATCTATCGCCTTGTCCCCCTAAGTTCAGATGTCGCGTTCCAGGACGCCCGGCGCAAGGGTCGTCCCCTCCCCATTGGCATCAACGTTCCCCCAGCCTCTCTCCCTTTCCCACCGGCCGCAGCGCAGGAGGTGCATGGGCGCAGCTGCTGGTGTAGCTGCCGATGTTCAAGCCAAATTTCCAGTCCAGTCGACAGAAGGAAAACCACACACCTTGGATGCCATGACCTGGATGACTGAGAATCTTCACAGACATGAGCCAATATTGCACAACACCATTAACTATGTACATTTTTTGTCATTACCTGAGTTTACTCTGATGATTTGACTCACCTGAAACAATGCTTCGGTGGTGGCTTTCTCTTTTGAAGTGAGAACAATGACTGCTGCCCTGATAATTGGCATTTTAGTTCAGCTACCTTTTTCTTTCTCAGCTCGCTTTTCAGTGAGAAGTCACTCTTGTATTTACTATGAACAGTACGAAAATGTTGCTCCACATTTCCCTTTTTTGGAATTGAGATGATAGGCTGACAGATGAGGCAAATGCACTTCGAAAATGTCATCATGAAAAAAATGTCCTCCTCTCATTCTGTATGAAAGTGATAAGTTTTTGTCTTCTTAATTGGTCCAGCCCCCCACTCATTTTTATACCATTTTGTAAGTTTAAGAGAAAAAACCGAGGGCTAAAAATTGGAGGTATCTAGCTTGTTAGTTTTGCTGCACATAGGTTGTTTGCGCATGCACAGTGACCTAAGTGTCAGAAAAAGTCAGATGTCATTTGACTGGCTGCCCTGTAAATCAATCAAGTGACAGGATGGATGGTAGGCTGACATCTATTTTTTTTTTATGTCATACGATCTACCCACACTACTCGACGTATTGAGCACACCTGCTGTAAATTAATCAAGTGACAGGATAGCTGATAGGCTGAGGTCTTTTTTTATGTCATGAGACGTAATGAGCACCCCTCTTCTAGAGAGTCCAAACCCTTTGGAGGACACTGGTTCCAGAGCCCAAGCTGTGTGTGAAGATGAGCCAGGCTATATCTAGCCGGTACCTTTCCACCTTGCACACCAGCTCAGGCTCCTTTCCCACCTGAAAAGTGACATTTCACGTCCCCAGAGCCAGCTTCTGCAACCAAGGATTGGTCCGCCAGGACCTTCACCTTTGGCTGCCGCCCACACCACACTGTACCTGACCCCCATGGCCCCTCCCACAGGTAGTGAGTCCATGAGAGGGAGGGACCCACTACGCTTCCTTGGGCTGTGCCCAGCTGAGCCCTGTGGACATAGGTCCGGCCATCAGGTGCTCACTGCTGAGCCCCACCCCCACGCCTGGTCCAGGAGGGCCCCGGTCTCCCGCGTCTGGGGGAGGACACGGTGAGTCCAATTTTATTCTTCTTCATGGGGTCTTCTTGAGCTGTGCTTTGTCTGGACTCTCACCGAAGACCTGTTTGCATTGGGTGACCCTACGAAGGGCATATAGCCCCCAACAACATAGCTCCTAGGATCACTGGGGCACGCAAACCCATCCACCATGATAAGGTGGCAGCCCATAGAGGAAGTCAGGAAAATCTATGTTTTGTTAAATAAATAGAAGATATCAAGGTCTGGCTCCACAGGGGTGCGGACCTATCATACAGAGCTCTCAATCAAAGCCCAACGTAGCACAAATTTGTTGAATTTGCTGAAATATCTGAATAATGGAGTAAAAATGTAAAGATGGAGCAGATCACCTATTAGAGGGTCCAAATAAAATGTCTGAGACCATGATGACTCAGTATGAACATTTAATCACTTAGGATTTTCACACAAGTCACATGGAACTGGACGGCAGTCAGGGCCTCTTGGAGCCACTGAATGATGCCTGCATTGGCCAACAGCGGTGTTACTTTAAGTTACTTCCACATTTGTCTCACTTCACACCCCCGTCATTGGCTACTGGTTTAAATAGAAAGGAACTGTGAGCACACCCCTTTTCTGTGGCCATATCCATTTTTCTGTCACTGCCATGGATACTGTCAAATACCAGCATACAGTGGTACCCCGGATAACAAATGCTTCTGAAAACAAAAAATTCGGATACCGAAAAAAAAAATTGCAAAAATTTGACTCTCATAACGAACTTTAAACCGGATAACAAGTAGTCACTTCTGGGTCTCGGCGAAGCTAACAGCTGTTACCCATCTAACACAGGCTAGCGGCTAAAAGCCATTAGCCTGTGTTAACACAGCCAGCACTGTGTTGGGGGTGCTGTTTAAGACAGGCTAACGGCTGTTAGCCACTAGCCGTGTTATGGAGAGGCTACTGCTGCTTTGGATCAAAGAGAAGGAAATCGCTGGTGATACTGTGCCATCATTG
>JAQQAE010008025.1:0-15467 GCA_029823295.1 Pseudamia nigra | reverse complement strand
CACACAGTTTTCTAAATATGCTTTAATGTGCATTCCTTCCTCAGTGCCACCTGCTCTTTGACTCCCTCGCCCCGGGGATGAAAAGTGAGTGAGATGCACCCTGACAGGGGGCAGCAGGAGGCTGGCACGTCCCAGGCAGCACAAGCACCATGGGGCATGGTCTGCAAGGCCCCTGATCCTAATAAGAATACCCACCAACCTTCCTATTGTACCAGTAATAATGTGAGCATTAGTGGACATCACATGTATTTAATGTAGCGGAGGGCATCTCATGTCAGTTTGTGTATAGCCAGATGGACCGTATGTATAGGATCATTTGGTACTTCATATAGCGTAATGTTGGGAATGCAACATATTCATTTAAATTACAGATTTTAAGACTTATAAATACCACACACATCATAAAACAATTTTAAAGAATTAATAAGGTGCTAATATTTTAAGAGTACTGTATAACTGTTAGCATGACAGCATATCATGACCCAAACAATGAGCAAAAACCTGCAGCCATGATCTGCCAAGAGTGTCGCTCCACTGAAGCTGCTGAGTATGTGGTAAACAAACCAATTTCCTGTCATAAAATTACAGCTTGTTACTGGCGTACATAAGGGCTTAAACAACATAATGATGCAGAAGCACATTACCAGTGCTACTATATTTATTAATTACCAGTTCACTAGCTACATTCCTCGCAATGAGAGCTAATAGGGAAAAAAGTTACAAGGCCTGTTGAGTTAATTACAAACAGCCCTTTTGTTTAAGTTGAGATAAAGAAAGAACAGATGCAGAGCACATTTTAAATCCTCCCACTGGCACAAAATGTACTACTATATTATTTTACCATGAGTTCAATTTTTTTATTTTGTTCATAAGCCTGTTTAAATACATACATTGAGTTAACTACAGTCCAAATGTGTAGCTTTTAAAATACTAGAGAAACATCCAGCAGCAGCCTCTGATGTTCAAATGCAATGAGAGATGTAATGTTCAGCTGCACAATACAAACACCACTGTAACATACTGTTTATGCATGTGGTGTGTGCATACTTGTTTAGTAATTCAGTGGTATTATTAATTTGGAGATGCCCAGCCTGTGCCTCCTAATGCTCATTAGAGATTACATAACTTACATTTGTACTCTGATTACCGATCTCATCATATGCTGCGTTTATTTACAGAGTAGATATTGTTTATGCCAGAAATCTAATGCATTATTTACAAGGTAGATGTTAATAAAAACAGACTGTTCATTTACTAAGTGTTTACAGTACCACAGGCATTGTTCCAATTAGCAATATCAAAATGGGAAAGACGATGAAGTGAAAACAAGAGACGGGGGTGGCCGGGTGGGGTGGGGGGTTCTAGAGGTCAGACAACATATTTTTTGGCAAATGAGTATTTAGATGACATGAGCTCACCACATCGTATTTTGTAACTCAAATACATAAAATTCTGATGTTATTAGAAAATGGATGAAAAAGCACCTAAGATATTTTTTAATTCTTAATCTTCTGACTGTGCACAGCATTATATGGCATGTTCAGACCAAGGGTGTTTCAAACCTAAAAAGTACAAATTGGAGGTTTAAGAAACCTGTGTAAAAACACAGAACACTCACTTGATCAGAAGAATCTCTGTTAGCAGACCAAAAGAGGCTGCTGCCACTTTAAAGGTGCTGGGAGGAGGAGGGTTGTCAAAGGCTGTCATCATGCAGTGAACAACATAAGGCACCAGTCCCAGCAAAGCAAACACAATGATCAGAACCAGCCATGTCTGCCACTGGAAGCTCACCGAACGCCACGGAGATGTCCTCTGGAGCTGGTACTGGAGGAGACATACAAGGAAGCATATCTAAGATCTCAAAATGTTTCTGTCAAATGGGTTTAGCTTCACTGCAGTACATTTATACAAACCCAGAAACACTTTAGGCAAGAACATTCAACTTATGGGCTGAATCCGACCCACTATAGCATACCGCCAGGTGCGCTGACCTTTTTCCAAGTGAGTGAAAATAAAATGGGCGCAATTTTTGCTTCTGATGCAAGCAAAGCATTTACAACTACGTAAATTGCAGCTGTAGCTATTAAAAGAGTACAATGTTTTCTCCGTCATCTGAAGTGGTGGAGCAGCTACAGCACGTCATTATCAAGACTGCTGTACATGTCTGCTCCAGGACTGAACATGCCATCACCAAACTGTACAGTACCACAGCTTATGGCAAAATGAGGACACCTTATTCATTTTCATTTGTTTGATTTTAATTTTACTTTCCCACAAGGTTGACTCACTGAATTTTCCACAAAGAGACTAATACATTTTTTTCAATCTAGTGTCAATACCAAACAACAATTGGAGGAAGTAAGGTTATACACAGAGACTCCTTATTTGAGCTTCAAAACAGCTTTACAGAAAACCAATGGTTGGTGTCAAAGAGGGTTTGTCTACCTTTTAAATAGAGTTAATGGTCAGTACATGTCATTTATTTCAAGGATATACCGCAATGAAGATGTAGAATGCAACTAATGTCCATTACTGGTATAAACAAAAATGTCCCTTTTTAGTGTTGCTGTTTAACTGTTCTGGGCTTTTTGATTAAATTGTAACTCTGCTTTACAATTGACAACAAACAAAGAAAACAGCACAAGTCCATTTTAAATCACCGTATGGGCTAGTACGTAAGGTGACTGTAGATACAAACAGTTCATTCTGAACTCACAACAACACAGCAGTTCTTATTTTCAGGTGGTTACACACTAAGAAAACCATAACCGCCAGTGTTATGTTCCATTTGGTGTCCGCTCTTAGTGAGCCATTAAGAAGTGAGATAGTTTGCGTATTTATTTATCTTAACTTCAGTCATTTTGTAAAGGTGGCCTCCACAGAAAGGTGATGATCCCTGCTTAGCAGTGAGAATGGTAATATCTGTTACACTTTTATGCTCATTTGGCTAAAAGTAGAACATTTACATTATAGATGGCTGAATAGCTGACACTAGTAGCATTCTCTTGCTTGATGTGGCTGTATTACTGTATGTATGACTATTTAGCATCTTCATGAACTTAAATGTACTGACATTTGTTCTGGTGAAGCTCAAAGAGAAACAAAAGTCTGTAAAACTGCTGACAAGACATGAAAATAAGGTCAGTGGAATTGAATAAACTTTATGTATCAGTTTCAGGGAAATTTTTCTGAACAGCTCATTCAGTAACAAACATATCATTAAGATGTCTTCAGTGACAATCAGCTGTGGTGTTGATCAGTCTGACGGCAGTGGGGATGAAGGATCTCCTATAAAGTTCAGTCCTGCAGTGTGGTGATGTTAGTCGTCCCCTGCAGCTCCTCCTCTGTTGGGACAGAATAGTCTGGGTTGTGCATGACGCCCTCTAATTTCTTTTGTGTGCACCTGTCCACCACAGCCTCCAGCCACTGATGCAGCCTTTTTAACTGGTCTGTCCAGGTGTTTTACATCTCTGTGTCTGATTCTGCCTCCCCAGCAGCATAAAAGTGTGTGTTTGCAGCCACTGACTGATAAAACATGTGCAGCATCTTATTGTAGACATCAACAGACCTGAGCCTCCTTAGGAAAAAAAATATGTGTTTTTACTATCAGTGCTGACACATAACACCTTTGTTTTCAATCGTTTGACTTCATCTTTGAGTTTGGTCAACAGTAGCTTATACATCCATGGGCTACTGCTGACCAGACTCAACAGTGGACAAACAATAGCCCCAAATCCTTACCTACAGCACTGAACACATCAGTGGTGAATAGATTTTCATACCATGTTAAATTTTTTCCCTTTAGATGCCACTGTATCAAACTTTGTACATCATTTAGATTTAAGCATACTAAACTTGAGGACACATGGGTTTTATGTGCAAACCAGTGGAATGCAAATGCACAGATTCTAGTGTTAACATAGTTAGTTACTGTACATTCAACTGACCTTTTTGTGCTTGACACAACACTAATCTACAATTCCTAATGCAGCCTCAGTATGCTCTGATAAATAATCATAATAATCATAATAATCATTACCCAAATAGTGACATTTCCTTGTATATTGTGCATTGATCTACAGAACCAGAGGGTAAAACATGTAACCTTTACGCTATATTGAAATACTAGTTAATAACAAAAACAACAACAATAATAATTGTAACAATAATAATCATAATAATACATTTCTATTGTCATAATACAGTGAGTATCACAATCTTACACTTGTACTGTGCACACTGTCTTTGTCACATAAGGCTTGGAACTTCAAATGCTGCACAACACACTTATGCAGAAACCCGCAGACACATACATAAAAACACTGAGCATGCATGCAGTCATCACAGCAGCATGCAACCATTGCCTTAAATCCTGGCCAAATATTGCCTTGCTCTGGAGACAAACCAAAGCGCTTGAACAGCGTTTGATTAGTGTCTGGAATTCATCTGCAAATGCACACTTGCCTTGTCTTCTTTCATGGCTGCTATTCATTAATTAGATTCTTTGTGCAACTGAGCTATCCTCAATGTTTAAGGTTACATCAGGCCCAGTAAGTGGCTGCCTGATAACAGAATGCATCCATCTTCATTACTCAGCCCTTACTGTCGAGGCTTGCTCCTCCACAAGTGAGCTATGTCAGGAGGTTCTAAAGGAACTGATATATTTTGTCGCATTCAGATCGTGAACTTTTGCCTCCTTTCATTTTAGTCGCTCTGATTAAATTACTGGGTTGTGGTTTCTACTCATATCAGGTTCTTTTGCGGTCATTTTTCCATCTGTGTGTGGAACAGCGGTACAGCCAAACAAAAATCAAACACCTATTTTTGATCTTAAATTACTTACTTCCTTTAACAATGAACCACACAACTGTCACGTAAACATTGTAAGCAATGTAAGATGTAAATAGGAGGACGATTTCATCTTCACTTATTGGATCAATTATTAATAAGCCATTATAGTCAATGGTGCTTAGAAAAACAGTTTTTTTTCATTCTGTGTGGCTACCTATAGATAGAGAAAACTGATCATAATACATTAATGGAGCGAGAGTTTTAAGTCCAAATTATAAAATAAAAATATTTTTATTCTGGCTGATCCATAGCTTTACCCATGACCAGTCATAGCCATGGTTATTAAAGAGAAAATAACATAAAACGTTACTTTCCCCATTGTAACTGCTAATCATAGATTATATTAGAAGTTTAGAATTACAGTTGTATCAAATTATTTTTTGAAATTAATAAAACAGGAATTAAAAGCTTCTGAATTGAAATCCTGAATCTTTTTGCCTTTGGCTTCATAATGTAAACCACTTTCCTCTGTGTCCCTGTGTTTCTGCTGATGCAAAAAATAGTGAAAAAATAAGCTCATTCCATCCTTTTTTGCCAAAGAAAGCCCAGACATTCAGATAAATGTCTTCACAAACCTAAACATGTGTTTTCAATTTTCGAGGAAACATGAATAGGCTCGACTCCCAAGGTAACAATGGAGCAAATGTGTTGCCACAAAGCAAAGGCTTTCTTTTGTTATTTAGGAATTAAACCTGATAACACAAGCTATTACGCTATCAGTCCTTACATTTTTGGCGACTGAAAGCAATTGAATGCATTTTAGTGACAATCCTGAAAAGACACATTTAATTGAAGCTGTTAGCGTCACGTCCATTAGCGGGACCTTAAGCTTTTAGTCATATCAAGGCCAAGCCAGTTTGAATCAGGTTAAAAGCAGCTCAATATGTTTATTGTATTCCCTCAGTAAAATTAATTATCTGTGAAGAAGCTGAGTAAGGTACCCATAAGGAGAGCATGACGTTTCTCTTGTCCCCATGTGATTCTTTGTGAAATGTAGGCGCAGTTTTAGTATTTTGGGTCTTTTGTCAGGGGAAAAAGAAGAAACAAGGCCTCATCTATTTCTTGAAAAATACCTAATTAAAGATCGTCTATATAAGGCTATATACTGCAGACGTGGCAGACCTACCTACTATTTGGTGACCAACACTGACTAGTATGAAAGTGCATTTTCTTCAAGCAACACAGTGAGTCAAACACTACACTGTGAAGGCAGCTATAAGTTAAAAAGTCAACGTGCAATACATTAACCACTGGTTAAAAATCACACTGTGTTAATTACATCCTGATGTTTTATGACTATGACCTTTAAACACTATACCAATCAATCAATACATGAGGGGAGCAGCCTATTGGGAATATTTAGATCCATGGATTCAGAAAGTAGGGCACTATTTACTCAAACACAATCATTATTAATAATGGACAGTCAACCCAAATACATTTTCTGCATGTTTTCCACATTACTCCCTTTGCCTCCAGAACTTCAACCAGTGAGTCCAGTGAGAAGAAAATTAATTAAGGCAACTGGAGCTGTTTTATAGCAGAGGGGATAAAGGGACACATACAATATTATCCTTTTTAGTCATGGTCAGACACAATGAACCCACCATGAAAACAATTAAATATGCTTTCTGATCTAATATTAAATGTCAAATAACATAATAGCCTACTACCAGATCAATATTGATGTTAAAACAACATAATTCACAGTTTCATCTGCTTCAGGCACTTTATCATGCCTATCAAGCTTTATTTTCTAGTATGGAGCATAAGCAACTTAAAAGAATTCACAGTAATTCAGAAACAATGTATCTAGACTTGACAAGAGTAGGATTCTTGTTTTTAGCCCATTAACATATGTAACTGTTGCTGGCTGAACTCAAGGCAGACTGTATAATTTGTTACCAACTGGCTAATGTCTAGATTATAGTATAAACCTGCAATTATGCCTTATGATGTCTTACAGATATATACATTAGGACATGCTAAAGAGGCATCATGCTAAAGCAGTTCTGCACTAATGCACAAAAACTAATAACTAATACAAACAGTAATCACATTTACATGTGCACTAGCATTCCTCCTTTATTCCAAAAATGGGAATATTCAGACCTCCACAGGTGTCATGTAAACATCATATTCTGGGTGAATATCCACAAGTAGGTCTAGTTCTGAATGGAGTGGTTTCCAAATAAGGCCTGTGGGATATGTGCATATCACGGTGGATATTCAGGACTGTGTTTGAAAAAATAAAACAGAATTGACACAGTGAAAACTTTCAACAAACCCTGTTTTTAACAGGCATAAACAACTGCATGTAACCAGGAATGTTAGTGGAAGATTCATTTTTGGTGGTCATTTGAAATTCAGTGTTTGTTAAAAAAGGGGGAAAAAAATCTGAATATTGTGCACATGTTAATATAGTCATTGATAAAACTGGTTACGGACAACACAACAGAACAAAGATGCCAAATGCAGGATAATATAAGGTCAGATAAACAAGAAGAGAACAAAATAACTGAGCACTATATCACTATTATTACTGTAGTATCTAAAAATGAAACTACAAAACACTGAGCTTTCTAGGTGCAGACGTCCACCAAGACAGCTCATTTCCCCCCTGCTGCCTGCATTCTGGATCACCACCAAGGACCTAGTGGTTTCATTGGCATTTTTGCCATTTTTTTCCTGGCCATTATTCATGGCGTTACAAGTCAAAATGTTGAAAAAGGCCATATCATGCAATG
The DNA here is from genome assembly GCA_029823295.1 of Pseudamia nigra. Classification (NCBI taxonomy): domain Eukaryota; kingdom Metazoa; phylum Chordata; class Actinopteri; order Kurtiformes; family Apogonidae; genus Pseudamia; species Pseudamia nigra. The sequence goes on along the minus strand of JAQQAE010008025.1, from coordinate 7,869 downwards.
ACGAATACCGTAATTTCCGGGTGATATGTCGCTCCAGTATGTTAGTCGCATGAGCCAAAAAATGCATAATGAAGAAGAAAAAAACGTGTATTAGTCGCTTTGCAGAACAAGTCGCATCTGTTTGGGGAAGGCCCTGACTGACTGACTAACTACAGTCAATGAACACATAACTTGCTCGGTGCCTCGAAGACGCCTCGAAGAAGATCAAATCCTACTATGTACTACTCATCTTCTGTGGGGCTTTAAAAATGCTGCTTGTTTCCTATTGATGTTATATCCAGCTCCTTTAAAATCCACCCAGGAGTTTTCAGGGCCGTTTGGAGTACCTACCCAGAAACACGGACTCGGTTAGACCCTGTAAACATTCCTGGAAGTTGATCCATGGGGTTCTTTTAGTGGAGAAACGTACCAATGGCCCCAGCCCCGTAAAATTACCCCGATGTTCCTGCGGTGGAAATGCATCTATTAAGTGACATCCACATCATCTCTGGTCTTTGCCCACTGATACAGACTGTGATGATAAAACATACTGAATCCTGGGCTACAATGTGGATAAATGTATACGACAAAAACACCATTGGAGCATGTCATCTACCCACTGTAGTACACACTGAAGCTAAGCTAGTGACTGCATAAAAGTGCCTTTTACATTTACAGAAAAGACACTTGCACCGAATGTTAATTTTTCAAAGAGAAATTGTGGCTAGTAGTTTTAGCAACATAAAAATACCTGCTGCAATGATCAATGTGTTATTTTATGCTATGATCCTTATGGTTGTTTTGCAGACGTAAATCATAGTATCATCAACACTGTTCAGATGTTTGTCCTAATTTCTAACAGCATCAGAATTTTGTGTGAGGTTGTCTCTGTTCTCAGTGCCAGTCATTGGTCACCTTTGAACCTTACTTACTGATCGATGCAGGACCACATGTTTTAACTATGAAGATATTCATGTCTTTGCTTCTTTTGTCCAGAGTTGTCCAGTGTACGTCCAGAATCACAATGTGTTTTTCTGAGCAGCTGTAGGATAAGAAGGGAGGGGGTGTGGTTGCCCAATATGTCCAAGTAATAAGATGTCACTGATCAGAGATTAAGCTATCCTCTGTAGCTTATCTGTTTAATTATTGATACAGGTTGGGTTGTGGGTCTTGTATTAATGGATCAGGTCTGGTATTAGGGATGGCAATTGATAAGATTTTAATCATACCATTGCTATTATCAGTTCTGCTTGTGGGTCTGATTTTTAATCGGTTTCCTCATATACTCCCACTATGTTTTCTATTTGGAAAAAAAAGTAGGCCTGCTGATTTTGCAGCATCAGCACAACTACAGTATTTTATTGTCTCCAAGACTGAACACAGTGAAGAAACAAGTGTCTTGTTTGCAGCCACATAGACCAGCTTGATGTCATCATTTTGCAATGTGTCAGAAAAACTAACCAGCATACATAACAGGAATAAAAAAGCCCTAGATATATAATTCTGATGAGCTGGGCAATATGGAAATGGCTTTGTAGGTGCAGGTGTGAAATATTGGACCTGTGCTGACCTCTGATAATAGGCTTTATCAAATCACTCTGTTGTTAGCAGCTTTCCTTAAAAAGGATGAATGGAAGGTTTAATTCAACCCTGACACTTTGTTTTTGTGTTGTTGATTTTAAGCTCCAGTAAAAGACACAGCGAGTGAAAGTTTTAGTATTGCTGTTACATTTATATACATGGATTTTAAGAAATATTCAAAGCTTGACAAACCCAGATGGCATCACTGTGACGCTTTGTCCTGTGTGTCAATTCCTCATTTAGCTATCAGTACTATGTATCATCTGGATGTGCCACATGCTTTAAGATGTGTACTGAAGCATTGTGTGGTTATAGGTGCTCAAATCATTACTGTATCAGCCTTCAGCTAAATGAATCATAAGCCAATATTTGCTGGAATTAACCATGTACTTCCACAAAGTATACCTGCTGCAGTAGAGCTCTAGGCTATCTTTTTTCTTCAACTGGCTCAGTGCCTAGTAACCGTTTACTGGATGTTTTCTGTGTATCGACAAACTTGAGTTCGACCTCCTAATTTCAGGTGCAGGACAAATTAACTGTGTAATGTGGAAATGCCAACAGTCTCCTAGCTGCTAGTTTGCTAACAACAGGGATAAAGTTCTACTTAGCAGGACCAGACTACAAAGTCTATTAACTTATTGAGATTAAAAGCCTGATGCCTTCCTTCCCACCTGCCCCCTCAGAGCCCCTTCCCCTGGCCGGTATCACACCTCCAAAGGAGAAAGGTGATTGATGAGAGCCATCAGGCAGCTTGGAATCTCTCTTCTCATTAGACTCCTTATGCATCTAAGCTGTTTCAACATACACTGGGAAAGTGAGACCAGGGGGGAAGGGAGTAGGGGAAGAGTCCATCCTCAGATTTTTTAGAAGATAAGTGCTTGCACTAAAATATTTATCTTGTACATTAATCTCTTGGAAATTAATTTGACATCATACTTTCTTCACAAAAAAGAGATATTTTTAAATAGATGTGTGGTTTCCACACCCTACTCTTCATGCTCTGTGAGTGTTCTCTCTTTTGACTCACTCATGGGACTGCTTATAAATGAATGTCCCTGAGGGAGTGGTGTTTGGACAGTCAGGGTGGATTCTATCATCGACCACTGAGGCTCTCTTGAGGAGGGTTAGCTGGAGTGGCGAAAAGGAAGGTAGAGAATGTTACATATGCATATCCCTTACATGGACGTGCACAATCCCTTTAATATAAGTGCAGCACATTATTATGTACTAATTGCCAGTGGATAGTAGCATTAAAGTGATTGCAAGAGAGGTCCATTCTCATCATATATATAACCTAATTGTCCTAAAAGACAATGATCAAGACAAATAGAATCAATTCACTTTGAAGAAACAATTTAGCTTGTGCTGCAGCTGATTCTTCTTAACTTCTTTTTTACATGTTTTAGTTGAAATATAAAAGTGTGAGAAACAGGGCAGATTTAATCAATAAAAATGCAGCTTAAAGGTTCAACATGTAAAACTCACACATGTGAACATGCTTACCAAGGCCTTTAATCTTAGCAGTGGTGTGTCAAGTAAGAAGAAACCGTGCACAAGGAAGAAAATTGTTACTTTATAATCATGATGACTCAAGTAGAAGTACTCATAAGCATCAGTACTTGAGTAAAAGTAAAAGAGTACCTCATAAAAACTACTCAAGCAGCGATTTAGTGAGTAGAATTTATTACAGCCTAATGTGTTGTGTTCAGTATTTTGTATTTTGACCATTTTTCCTCATTTTTTTATTTGGTTGATTTTTGTTTTGTTGGTTTTGTTCATTTTTTGACCTACTTGATGATTTATTTATTTTGCCACTGTTGTTGCTTAATTTGTTCACTTTTATTCATTTTGGTGCTCATGTTGTTTCTCTGTTGAATTTTTGTTCTTATTTTGTTCATTTTTGTCAACCTCCTTGATTATTTTGACCCCTGTTATTCATTTTGTTGCATATTTTGCTCTTTGTTCCAATTTTGTTGCTTATCTTGTTGATTTACCTGATTGCTTTGTTTTTTTTTTAATTTAATTGATTATTTTGTTAATTTTTTCCATTTCAACTTTTCATTCCTATTCATTGAGGTGAAGCAAAACATCACTGAGTACGAGTCCTTTTTTATCACAAAAGTAAGAGTAAAAAAGTATTGTGCAAAACAACTAGTCTCTGAAGTACATTTTATGGGAAAAAATACTCAAGTACATGTAAAGGAGTAAATGTACTTCAGTACTACCTACCTCTGATGCTTAGACATCAGTTTAGAAACAGAGCAGTCTGACATCAACAAATGACCAGCTTCTGTCCAAATGTATCACAAATTTAATCAAATACTGGGAAATTTGGTAACAGAAAATGTGCATTTATACTGTACATCCATTCATATATTAAGCAATGATTCATCATTATAATCATTCTTTAAAATTGATTCATCATTTGTCTTTTAATCTTCTATGGTATTTCTGTTTCTAAGATTATTGTTGTTGTGTACTTGTTAGTCCACAGATGCACAATTATGTGCAAAATGTGTTTCCAGTTCACTCTTTTCCATTGACCTTATATGAATGTGCAACATTTTTGACCTCTTCTGAGCATGGCTCCTGAAAATGAAGAAAATGGAAAAGTACTGTTATGTTATGGTGGCAGTGGTATTGTAGTTATGTGTGTTCATGTAAAGCTGTATAACAGGACGGGTCCACGTGAGTGAGAAAGACAGGGAATGCATTGTGTGAACCAGTTTGTGTGTCAGTGAGAGCCAAAGAGGGTGAGTTTGTCTGTGAAGGGTGGGGTTTTGGTCATCTGCCATCGGATAAGATATCCTGACAAGGCAATCAGAGAGAAACAAATTCAGCAGCCACGCGGGTTCAACTCTCTCGTTCTTCACCCTGATGAGCTTTTGAAAAATGGAGTGCAGTTGAAATTGGTTTTGTATGAGAGGCTTCAGATCTGTCTCTTGTCAAGATTATTGCCACCTGTCTTCATTGCTGGCAAAGGTCTGTTAATTAATCTGCCTCTCCTTCTTAGTGGCCGGAGAGGACGAGGTGAACAGAGAGCTGCTTCCTCTCCCGAGCACCGATGTGTCAGATATAAAGGTTACACAGCCTAATACTAATCAGTATCATTCGAGTAATACATCACGCGATTCTTTTAATTTTATGTATGCACTTCTTCAATTGGAAATTTAATGTAATTTAGCTAATGAAAGTCCTGAGTAATTTGGTTTAAGAGACAGCGATATTTCCTGTGATGAGTTAAATTGCAAATAGATTTTTTTTCTCCTCAGAGATTTTCTCCTCAGTGGCTGTGTCTTGATAAATGTATTTATACTCATTTTGAGGTATCTCATTAAAAATGTCCATGGAAATGGAAAATCTGAAAGAACTGAGGTGCTTTTGCTTTTCTCAACAAAGTAGTTGACATGCTTCACGATCAATGGAAACACCTTTTCTGACCGAACAGAAAACACACTCAGCTGACTGATCTGTGGAGTCAGTCTATATATACTGTATTGGTTAAAAACATTGAAACATGGTTGGTGTTGTATCTACAGACAGGGAGGAATGGTAAAGAGCCAAATTATACATTGATCTAATCCACCAAGTTTATTGACTAAGCTGAACTTGCATATAGTTCACATTTTCCTCTTTGTATATTTGCTTCAAATTTGCTTTGCATTGTATGGAAAATACCTGCCGATCCTGAAGGATTTTAACAATGAGGCTGGTCAGTTCCTCAGTATATTCTACTCAGTATATTTGTCGGCACAGAATATAAACAGGCCCACATGAACAAATGACAATGACAAAGTTTGAAATGTGCAAGAGGTTCCTGATAAAACATGATAATCTAATATCAGCCACCATCAAATGTAAGTGGAAACCCACAGTTAAGAGCACTAGCTTGTGATCCAGCATTGATTAATTGGACATGGACAGATTAAAATGCTGCTGGATTTGCGTGCCAAGCTTATCAGCATGAAAGTGTTATTACACAACCATCAGCTGTGATTTTGTAAATGACCAGGAGGAAAGAACACTTAATGTCTAAATTCACTGTTGCCACAATGCTGCAAGAGTGGAGACAGAGAAAAAAACAGCACAGTGAATGTCTTCCTTTTGTTGCATGAGGCCCAGTCACAGTCCCACAGGAACTTAGCATTGGCCTCAGCCCTGCAAAGTGTCAACTTGATCAAGTGTTAGCAGGAATTGTCTGCTGCCGAGTGTCCGCACCTGTGCATTCCTTCAAGTGTTGAGATCCTGGCAATTCCTAAGCTAAATTTTGAACTTGGCCTGCTGTTTGTGGTTCAGGCGTACCCAGACTTGCCTAGCTGAGAGCAGCTTGTATTGTACACACACTCCTGTCACTCTCGGCTATTCCACTGGAATGTAAACCACCAGTGTCTCCCTAACGTGATATAGTGGTGCTGCATGTTTTTGTTGCAGTGCAGGTGCAGTTTGGGTGCAGCACACACATGCACTGCCAAGCTACCAAGTACAAAAAATGATTTAACAGTGTGATAGTTACTTGGATTTAATGCATTGACAAAGATTTCCGTTTTATTTCAAGTCAGAACAAAGAGCATTATCAGTTAATGTTCATTACATATTTTCCACCTGAATGCGCACTACAGTACCCTTAATCAACAGCACTTTTGCATATGTTTGATTTAAATAAAATGTGGTGTTTTCTCTCCAAGGACACATCTTCTTGTGAAGAGCTCTTTTTCATTTAGCAGATGCTTATATGCAGAGCAGTCTTGTAGCCGCCCACAGGTATAATCAACCAGAAAATTAACAATCATTCTGCAGGACTACAATAAATCATTACGCTTTGGACAATTAATAATGGAGGCGAAGCTTAGGATGTCTGATTACAATAGTTATGATGCATATCATCAGAATTTAAAGTTAACACTTCACAATGGAATTTCAGACACTGCTGCACACAAGTGATGTTTAAATTTGGTATTAGGGTGGGTCAGATGGGTTCAACGATGCTGTCTATCTCCATCTACTACTCACACCAACTAAAATGCTATGGCAAAGATTCCACATTTGTTGCTTTGAATTTACACAGTAGCAATGGCCTCAAAGAGAGCCTCAAGGGTAAAGATTTTGATATATGGAAATTGTTATATGGAATACACACTACTGAATATCGTAACCTTCATGATGACCTGTATTATTATGTCTCCTGGATGTCAGTGCTCTACATTTTCTTATTGCATTGTTTTTCTTAAAGGAATAAAAATATGTTTCCTTTTTTTCATAGAAATAAGATTAATGATGCGTCACTACAGTGGATCAGTTAGTGCAGTTATGCAGCCATGAATAAAATGGTTGGTGATCCGACTAATTAAAATACAAAACAGGGCCCCTGATTTAGCAGACAACTAGATCTGAATGAAACCCGCTACTGACGGCTTTACTATTTCTACTTTTAGCTGAATGAGAAGCTGTTCTTCTAATAGCCGTTCAATGATTTGTTCTAAAGGCCCCCCAGGAAGCAGTTTAGGACCTTTTCTTTATTTTTACTTCTGCCAAGAAGACGATGTGATCTTACATACAGTATCTGTCTGCCTGTCCACAGGATAAGGTGGAAACTGCACCACTGATGCTGATGAAACTGAAAGGTGTAGGACAGGGACAAAGGTCAAAACCTTCAAGCTTAGGAGGAGATAGAAAAGTAAATAGAAGGTGGGAAAGGTCAGCATACAGTATTTCATCTTTTAACATTGGATCATAGGACATTTGACTTAATTACCACTGTGGAGACGTGGCAGAGGTTTGGGTTTTTGTAGTGACCAACAGTATGCTAAATAAGAAAATCTGTGTTTGCTGATGACACCACCGTTTAATCATGATTATACCATAAATTTACAGAATATCATGATGAAGGAGATATTGGATGGGTTAGTTCCCTTATGTGTTCATTTGTGTTTATTAGTCTGTTAGTGTCAGCAGGTTTACACACAAACAACTTTCGTGACACCTGATAGAAGGGCAGGGCTTGAGCCGAGGACAAACCTACGAAATGCAAATGGGCAGCCAATGGAATTTTTACTCACTTTTTCAAACATTGCAAGATGTTTGGTGTTTACGCTGCAGGACTGTCGAGCCTCAGAGGTTTCTATTTACTGAGAGGCCTTTAGTTTAAATGTAAAATGAATGAATCCATTTAACACTCGAATGTGGGAATTTTTCATTCATGTTGATTTTTCCTCAGAATCAGAATCACAATGCATCAGTGGTGGGCCGTCAGGGCCAGCAAGGCCTTCTCTGCTGGCCTAACATAACCAGACATCATTATCATAATTATAA
>JAQQAE010008024.1:0-15467 GCA_029823295.1 Pseudamia nigra | reverse complement strand
TGGACTCATCAGACCACATGACCTTCTTCCATTGCTCCAGAGTCTAATCTTTATGCTCCCTAGCAAATTGAAGCCTTTTTTTCCAGTTAGCCTCACTGATTAGTAGTTTTCTTGAGGCTACACAGCTGATCAGCCCCAATCCATTGAATTCCCTTTGCATTGTGTGTGTGGAAATGCTCTTATTGTATTTGCTTAGTTAAAATCCAGGTGGCGACTTTTTTTTGGCCAGGGTGTGTACTAAAGACTTAAAGCAGAGGACAGATTATTCCCAGTGTGAGTAAGGAGAAGAATGTAGTGGCTCATGAAAATGAGAATCAAGAATTGGCAAAAACATTTCTACATTACATACATTTACAGTAAATACATTTTTTTAAATTCACAATAACGATGTTAAGAAATAAATCAGAAACTGCACCAGAATTTTTGATACCCCTACAGCCATGGTCTTTACTGGTCTTGACATAAAATCCAGAGCATGAAGACATTTTTTTAATAGAATCTCTGCTGATGGTTATAACACCCATCATCTGAACTGTGTCGTCATCTATCTTAGAAAAAAGACATATGAGAAATGACTGTTAAATACTGTCTGGCTAAAAAAATGTCACAAGCTATATCATGGACTGCCTTGAGCTTTGCTCAATAAGCTTATTCAGGGTTACATCCAGAGTTGGAGTCATTTGTGCCAAGATCTTGTAAGAATGCAGACTCGGAGCGTGATATAAAGTTTGATATAGCAGAATTCAAAGATTCTCCTTGGACTTTGTGGAGGTCAAAGCATGTGTGAAAATGAGGTTGCATGCTCCCTGAACAACATTATCAGTATTGAAGCTCCACCAACCTTTGATAGAAAACCTGGTGACCCAATTGCTGAACTTAGACCTGACCAAGTGAAGAAACCCCAGCTCATAACACTGCCTCTATAGTTTTCCACAGTAGGCACTAGACATGATGGGAGCATCACTTCATTCACCTCTCTTCTTACCCTGATGTGCCCACCACTTTGGAATAGGGTGCTTCTGGATTTGTTACACAGTTCATAATCCAGCTTTAGTAGTTTTAGTATCAGTTCAGTTAGTTGTTTTTTTACGTGATGAAGGGTAGTAATTTGATCCTTCTGAATCAGGGTTACATCTTTTCTATGGCCACAAGATATGATTGTTTAAGAAATTAGTAACTGCTCACTTCATCAGTTAGATTTAAATAACTGAAGCTGGTGCAGCTAAAACATATCATTCACTCCAGTAACTTTTTTTGGAAAGGCAGTATATCAAACCATCACAGTATGCATGTACAGTATGTGGCATTTGAGGGAAAATGTGTTAGTCACTGACTTATTAAAGTAAAGTTTGCAAAGGCTTTATGCTAATGTTGGCTCCCTGTTTCAGTAGACTGCTTGGTGTATTCAGTGATTCTCTGTTTGCCAGGCCTGAAGACCATTGTCGGTGCATTGTTCCAGTCTGTAAAGAAGTTGTCAAATGTGATGATCCTCACCGTTTTCTGCTTGAGTGTCTTTGCCCTGATAGGGTTACAACTATTTATGGGGAGTTTAAAGCACAAATGTGTACTGATGCCATCAAATGAAACAAAGACATTACCCACTTTCAATATGGATGAGTACTTAAACAATAAAAGTAAGTAATTTCCCCCAGCTCTGAAATTTTGATCATATTTTGGAGAAGAATGACAAGTGCAGGGGCTGATGGAGTTAGCATAAATGATTTGTCTTGTTTCTCCACCAGGTAATTATTACATTCTTAAAGGCAAACGAGATCCACTACTTTGTGGAAACGGCAGTGGTGCTGGGTAAGTTTATCTCCAAACTACAAGTTTAAACACGGTAGAATGAAGATGCAACTGGCAGAAGGCGTTGTTTCTTTTCAGATGCCATCAAGCTTTCACAGGTTCTATGTTGCAGGGCGTGTCCAGAGGGGTATGAATGCTACAAGGTGGGAGGAAATCCAGACTATGGCTACACCAGCTTCGACTCATTTGGTTGGGCCTTCCTGTCTCTGTTTCGACTGATGACACAGGATTGCTGGGAAAACCTTTACCAGCAGGTAGGCAGTGGAAGTGGTCATGTTATTGTTTACATTTAAATATTAAAAGCATACATTTATTATGTTGGGTGGATTTTTTACTTGAGCCTAATAGGTTTTGAAAACACCAGTGGTGGGTAGAGTACACAGAATCAGTACGCATTGTTACTTTACAATTGTAATGACTCAAATAGACGTACAAATACCTATAAACAAAAGCACTTGAGCAAAAGCAAAAAAGTATCTCATGCAAAAACTACTCAAGTAGCAACTTAATTACATGGAATTTGTTAGAGTATAATGCGTTCAAACAGATATTTTGGTCATTTTGCTTATTTCCTTGATCATGTTGTTAAGTTTGGTTCATTTAGTTGTGTATTTTGTTGCTTTTTGTTCAGTTTTGTTACTTATTTTGTTCATTATTTTAAGCTTACATTAATACTATTGTTGTGTAATTTTTTCTCATTTATTCCATTTGCTCCTTATTTTGTTCATTTTTATTCACATGCTTATGATATATTTTTGTCATTTTGTTGCTTATTTTGTTGATTCCTTTGCTCAATTTCTTAATAGTATTCTTCAATTTATGGTAGTTAAATTACTTGATTATTTTCTTCATTTTGCTTATTTGGTTCATTTGTGCTTGATATGTTTTAGATCTCATAATTTTGTTTAGTTTCGTTCATTTTCTAGATTTTTTTTTTGTTAATTTTATGCCTATTTTGTAATTTTGTTAAGTTTTTGTTCTATGTTTTGTTCAATTCCTACACATTAAGCAGTGGCTAAATGTGTTAAAGTGAGTAAAAGTACATTTTTTATCAGAAATGTAATTGAGTACTGTATGAGTAAAAAGTATTATGCTGAATAGCTACTTTAAAAAAAATTTAAGTACTTGAGTAATAACCATCTGTGGAAAACACATGGACAAATTAAAGAAGGAATAAATGATTAGCAATTTAGACTTATCCCAAGCATGGTAAACAGTATAGATAAAGGTGTGTTTTTCTAGCTGACTGAAGCTTCTCACACTTCATAAAAATGCATCTTATATGTACAACTTGTATTTTAATAGTGTGTCCTTTTTCATCTCTGATATGATACCATCAGTGCTTATGAGCGAAAAGAATATCAGGTACCTTGACTCAATCTGTTAGCTCATCAGTGTGAGTGATCTGATTAAAATTGGATGGATCCTGTTGGTTCTCAGTTATGGCAAGCTAATGAAAGACTGGCCTTGATGATTGTTCACAATGCTGGTGTTTGTTCTGTCTTCTGTGAATACAGGCCGTCCTGATGGTTTTAAGGTGGGGCTCCACAAAAGACAAAGCATTCTTAGTATATTGAAATATTTGTACTGAAGAGAATATTCTAAGCATCCTGTTCAAATAAACCTTAGAACAAACAAGCAGACAGGGAAGAAAGATGAGTCAGGAAAACACAATATGAATAGCTTTGAAAAGTTGGATGGTTGTCCAATAAATGAGCCAAAGCTGGTTGTACAGTAATCCCAGCAAGAGGTTAAACAATAGTACAACAAAGTTTCTGTCAGGACGTCTAGTCTAAATGGGTAACATTAGAAGTTTACAAACTGACAGCAGGCCCTTCTCTGTAGCTTTAATTTCTCTTGATCAAATAATAGCTATGATTTTTATGACACCAGCAACAGACATAATTGCGTAAAATATTTTCCAGTTAATAGTTTTCAGGTTGTCCATCTGACAGACTCAGTCTGATGAATGTGATATCTAAAAAACACCTTAAGGAATTTTGACTCAACAATGAAATGATTAGATGTTAGTGAATCGTGAATAGTATCTATTGTGCAAGAGAATGAATTTATGTATTCATATCCTTCATGTTTTATGCTATAGATTGTCCAAAGTAACTACATTTAGCATTAATGACGGATTTGCCCACTCATAGCATTCTCTCAATGGATTCACAAGATAGCAGTGCCTTGTCAAGAGTTCATTTGTGCTATTTCTTGCTTTCTTGCTTTAGAATATCAGTTGTCTTGTGCAGGCAAACGGTGGGTACAGAGCCAGTAGCACTATGTGCCACGACAATTACTGTACAAATCCATCACGGTCCATTATTATTTTAAGAAATCAAGCACTGTGTTGCAACTGGCTCCCATGAGAACTGTCCCTGGAAAGGAAGATCAAGAGCCGCAGAGGTAGCTTCCTCGTATTGCCAGCCTCAGAAACTGCCAGTTCACAGTATCTCAGATAGCACTGATGGTTTTGGTGGCTGCACTTCAGGACAAATTCAACATTTTTAAGATTTGTGCACTGATAGACAACCCTTATGATTACCTAAAATGATTATCCATTGTTTGTGTTCCTATCAGACACTGAGGGCAGCTGGAAAACTCTACATGGTCTTTTTTGTGCTGGTGATCTTCCTTGGCTCCTTCTACCTTGTCAACCTCATCTTGGCTGTTGTAGCTATGGCCTATGAGGAGCAGAGCCAGGCTACCATAAAAGAAGCCAAAGAGAAAGAGGAAGAATTTCAGGCCATGTTGGAGCAATTGAAACAACAGCAAGAAGAATCTATGGTATAAAACTGCTCAATATTGCCACATATGTCAGATGTAAAATCACAATACACAAAAACAGTATTCAGAAAGCTGTGTTATTAAAAATGTGTTTGTTTCTTTTCCAGGCTGCAGCATCAGCAGCTACTGCCGAGGGTGGCGAGAAGAATGAAAATGGCACTGAGAGCTCGTCTGACACCACCAAACTGAGCTCCAAAAGTGCCAAAGAGAGACGCAACAGGCGGAGAAAAAGAAAAGAAGAGGAGGGCAAAGGAGCTGATGAGAAGTTAACTAAATCTGAGTCTCAGGACAGTATTAAGAAAACTCACTGCCACTTCTTTGAGGATGCCAACCTGCTCAACTATGGCATGAAATGTTCATCATCACATCAGGTTCAGTATAATCTAACAGAACAATTTTATGCATTTTAAAATACTGATATTCTGTAACATATTCGTCTCTTTTAACTTAAAATATGTCTTATCTGTTGTACCAGTAAGAAGTTAAGTAGTGCTATTATTCATTTGTCTTTTTGGCTCTTAATTATTGAGTCCATTTACATGACCATAAAAATCCAATAACTAGGAGTAATCAGATAATTGTAATAATCAGCTTTGACGTGTCTACATGCAACACGGTTTACATGTTTCAGTCGATTATTGGATTTCTTTCAGAGTATGTACATCGTGACGTTAGACTCAAGCTTCATATTATTTTCAGAACATTCTGTATTTCCTCTTGTCAGGATTTTGAGGGTTTTCATATTTAATATGAAATTCATCTCATCTTCCCTCCAGAACTGACTCTTGACTTTCCGCTACTGCACGCGTTGTTTGTTGTCTTTTTCTTCTGCTGATGTTTTACTTCGTGGCTTCCATTTTCTATGATTGTTTTTTCTGCACATGCGCAGATGTAAAAGAACAAAATAAATCAGATTAATGGATATACGGTAGATGCACAAAGACATCAGAGTATTGGGGAGAAATCCAAGTGTGAAATCCAATCCGATTTCTCATAATTAGATAACTGCTGTTATCTGATAAAGCATGTCACATTATGCTGTTTACACTGTTATTTCAGTAATCTGATAACTCCAGACACCTGATAATGATGGATTTTTAGTGTGCATGTAAATGGGCTCATTGTTAGACATTCCAACTACTATCTAGAATAATTTTATTCAAACATTGGTAAATCACTGAATTATTTTCCAGAGTCATATTCAACTTCAAACTCATCAGTAGTTGGAGAGTAATAAAAAAAGCTATTGGCAGTTTCATTGAGATGCATCAAACCTCTGTCTGTGCTCTCTATTTATCTCTTTAACTCTTCAACTTCCCTCAAAAAAAGAGTGGCAGGCAAGAGAAGCCAGTACTGTAGGTTGACACCAGGCTGTGAATGTCATCCTAGACAGAAGTACATGATGTGAAGATACAAACAGAGTTTATATAACGTTTCATTCAATGTTACACCATCATCATCCTCATCATCATCACCACCATCGGCATCGTCATGTTCTTCTTGATCTCCTTCAGTTTTCTTGTCAGTGACAATCAATATCAACATGCGATTTTAATTGTACAAGTTCCATTTTCTTGTCATTAGTTCATGATTATGACCATCATTATCATCACCATCAACACCATCATCTTCACCATCATCATTATTGTTATCATCTTTATCATCAACACCATCACCGATATCAGCAGCATCATCATCAACATGTGATTTTAATTGTACACGTTCCATTGTCATTAGTTCGTGACCATCATCATTACCATTAACACCATCATCTCCATCATCATCACTATCTTCATGATTATAACCATTATCATTACCATCAACACCATCCATCATCATCATCACCATCATCATTGTTGTTATCATCATTATTATGATCAGCATCATCACCATCATCTGTATCAACATCACCATCATCATCAATAGCAGCAGCATAATAACATCATCATCATTATCATCATCTTAATATCCGTCATCAACTTCATTAGCATCATCTTTATTATAATCATCATCACCATCAACTTTATTGTCATCATTATCATCTTTGTTATCATTATCACATCGTCTTTATCATCATCATCACCTTCATCTTTATCTTTATTAATATCATCTTAATTATCATCACTACCATCATCATCATCTTTATAATTATCACCACCATCATCTTTATCATCATCATTACCAGCATGATCATCACCAGCATCATCATGACCATCATCTTTATCATTATTAATATAATCTTAATTATCATCACAAGCATCGTCATTTTTATCATTATCACCACCATCATCTTCGCCATTGTTATCACCATCATCTGTATTATCATCATCATCACCACTATCATTATGACATCATTATCATCATCATCATCACCATCATCTTTATTGTCATCAGAATAATTACCATCATCATAATCACCACTGTTCTTTTATCATCATCATCATCACCACCATCGGCATCGTCATGTTCTTCTCGATCTCCTTCAGTTTTCTTGTCAGTGACAATCAATATCAACACGCGATTTTAATTGTACAAGTTCCATTTTCTTGTTATTAGTTCATGATTATGACCATCATCATCACCAACATCAACACCATCATCTTCATCATCATCTTCACCATCATGATTATTGTTATCATCTTTATTATCATCATCGCCATCATCTTTATCATCAGCACCATCACCAATATCAGCAGCATCATCATCAACATGTGATTTTAATTGTACAAGTTCCATTGTCATTAGTTCATGATTATGACCATCATATTTGCCATTACGACCATCATCTTCATCATCATCATCATCATCACCATCATCGCGATTATGACCACCATCATAGCCATCAACACCATCATCATCATTATCACCATCATCATCATCACCATCATCATTATTGTTATCATCTTTATCATCATCATCATTGTTGTTATTGTCTTTATTATCATCAGCATCATCACCATCATCTGTATCATCATCACCATCATCATCAGCAGCAGCAGCAGCATAACATTATCATCACCATTATCATCATCTTAATTTCCATCATCAACTTCATCAGCATCATCTTTATTATAATCATCACCATCAACTTTATCATCATCATTATCATCTTAATTGTCATTACCACATCGTCTTTATCATCATCATCACCTTCATCTTTATCATTATTAATATCATCTTAATTATCATCACTGCCATCATCATCATCTTTATTATTATCACGCCCATCGTCTTTATCATCATCATTACGGGCATGATCATCACCAGAGTCATCATCACCATCATCTTTATCATTATTGATATCATCTTAATTATCATCACAAGCATCATCATCTTTATCATTATCACCACCATCATCTTTGCCATCGTCATCACCATCATCTGTATTATCGTCATCATCACCATCATTATGACATCATTATCATCATCATCATCATCACCATCGTCTTTATCGTCATCATAATCATTACCATCATCATAATCACCACTGTTCTTTTATTATCATCATCACCACCACCATCATCGTCATCATCGTTATTTTCTTTTACGGCTAGAATGTACAGAGCATATTGCTGCCAACTGAAGAAAATTTTTCTCTCTTAGTCCTTTCTGGGTTTTCGTGGACCCCTGTTCTCATCCAGACGTAACAGCGGAAACAGCGCTTTCAGTTTCCAAAGCCAAGCACAAGACATGGGCTCCGAAAATGAGTTTGCTGATGATGAAACTAGCATTTTTGAAGACACCCTGAGTCATCGGGGTTCTGTGTTTTTTCCTCGGAGATGTGATCGTCACAGCAGCAGTATGAGCCAAACCAGCTTCATGCCACATCTCCTGCTCCCACCAAATGACATCAAGCATAGCTCTGTTGATTGCAATGGGGTTGTGTCTCTGGTGGGTGGGAATTCACTCCCGCCATCGCCTATGGGGCTTGTGCCTTCATTGACAGTATACCCTGCCTCCACCAGAGACAATGTAAGAAAGTGTTGTCTAGCCAGATGGCACTATATCAACTCACTGTCTATTGCATCTTTGGTGCTTCCGCTTATTTCTTTTCTTTCTGCTTTTTTCGCTATGTTTATGTGACACCATGTCATGTGTTTTGATATACACACAGCACTTCAACTAACCACAAATTACATTTGACCCTATTGCGGATTATTTTCAAAGCATGTTAAAGGTTTTGGATTGATTGCAGGCAGGCAGTGACCTCTGTTTATTTCAGCTCTGTGAACTCATGTATCTACATGTTGTGTGTCAGAGTTGTGAGTCATTGTTTTGCATTGTGATGCTTATGTTGCTGGCATGTGCCACTTTAAATACTATGGGTTGGGGGTACTAAAGTAGCCATAGAATTAGTGGTTTGTGAAGGTTTAGCCCTTATGTTACTATCATCCTAATACATAGTAGTCATAGCATAACAATGACGGATGAAGATGTAAGAAGTTCATTCAGTTCAATTCATTTAAATTCAATTCACGTCAATTTAATTCAATTCAGTTCATTTCAATTCAAGAATGATGTAACAATGCTGATTATCTTGTGTCAGCAGTGAAGTGGGCAGCATAAGGATCTGACCCACTTTGTTTTGGTGTATCCAAAACTGCTTGCTGTCTTGCTGGATGGTCTCAGACTGCAGTGTCTACCATACCAGAGTGATCTAAGGAAAAATAACCATATCTCAATTCACTAGAGCATTGGTGAGAACATTATCCCCAAGTAATAAACAAGGTGTGAACCATACAAGATCTCTAATGGTGTATTGTAATATCCAACACCAAGATATTAACAGCAGATTTGCACCCTATAGAACAGACTTGTTTGTCTAAAAACATCCTATAGGTGTTCTGATGGATTGAGATCTGGTTGAGATCCTTTGACCACCAAACAAGACCTACAGTTTTGGAGATTCTGTGACTCAGTTGTCTCACCATCATAATCAGGCCCTTGTCAAAGTTGTACAGTCAGACCGGGTCATTCTTCCATTTTGCTGCTTCCAACGGACAAATGTTCACTTTCTTGCAAATGTATTTCATCCACTGACAGGTGCCATTGTAAAGAGATAATAAACATTAGCATTACCTCTTCACCTGTCAGTTTGAACCACTGTACCTTTAAACTTTTTCTCATGTCTTAACCCCTTGACAACACTACTATAAACTTTAATGCCGTTTATAATGGTGATAAATCAGTATATGATATTTTGTTTCTCCAGGATGACACCACTGACACAGAGTGCAGACAAAGTTGTGGAGGGGCATGCCAGGAGTCTATGGACTTCCTCGAGGGACCAGAAGTCAGAGATAGAACGTACAGTGTAAATAGTGTCATAACAAGCACAATGGAGGGTATGTTGTACATCATTTTGGTTTTATTCTGAATTATGACCACTGCAATTCCATATTAAGAAAACTGTCTTTCTTGTTGCCAGAGCTTGAAGAGTCAAGGCAAAAATGCCCTCCTTGCTGGAACAAATTTGCCCACACCTTCCTCATCTGGGAATGTTGCCCATTATGGACAGAAATCAAGAAGACAGTTAAGATAATTGTGATGGATCCATTTTCAGACCTTGCTATCACCATCTGCATTGTACTCAACACACTGTTTATGGCCATGGAACATTATCCCATGACTGAAACCTTCACCAACATGCTGTTTGTGGGCAATCTGGTGAGTAGACTTTGTGCAAAGTGAAAATGTGTTTAGAAAAAACCTACCATTTTATTAAACTTATTGTCTCTAATATGTGTCTTAAAGGTCTTCACTGGCATCTTCACAGCTGAAATGGTCCTCAAGATCATTGCTTTGGATCCATACTACTACTTTCAGGAGAGATGGAACATTTTTGATGGGATCATTGTTACTCTAAGCTTGATGGAGCTTTGTTTGGCAAATGTGCTTGGTATGTCTGTTCTGAGATCGTTCAGACTGGTAAGCTTATACTGTATACAAGTATGGCATTACTGTAAGGTGTCTTGAGGTACAAAACATGAATAAAACACTTAATTTATTATGATTGTTTCTTACAGCTGAGAGTGTTCAAGTTGGCTAAATCCTGGCCCACTCTGAATACACTGATCAAAATAATTGGAAACTCAGTAGGAGCTTTGGGCAACCTGACTTTGGTTCTGGCCATTATTGTCTTCATCTTTGCTGTGGTGGGCATGCAGTTGTTTGGAAAAAACTACAAGGACTGTGTGTGTAAAATCTCTTCCGACTGCACTCTGCCCCGTTGGCATATGAATGACTTCTTCCATTCATTCCTCATTGTGTTCCGAGTGCTTTGTGGAGAGTGGATAGAGACCATGTGGGACTGCATGGAGGTGTCTGGAACGGCCATGTGCATCATTGTCTACATGATGGTCATGGTTATTGGAAACCTTGTGGTACACTATCATCTTTTATAGTAAATTCATGAATCCATCACATCTAACTGTAGGTTTAGATTAACCCACCATTCATGAAGCAGTGTTAGAGTTAAAAGTTTTAATAATAATATGATTAAAATCTGCATTTTTACATAAAGTCATATCATTTTGTGATAGGTGCTGAACTTGTTCCTGGCCCTGCTGCTGAGTTCATTCAGTGCTGACAACCTGGCAGCAACAGATGATGACAGCGAGATGAACAACTTGCAGATTGCTATTGGACGGATTCACAGAGGCATTGCTTTTGCAAAATCCTTGCTTCGAAGCACCTGCAACAGTGTCTGTCTCAGAGATGAGGAGAAAAAACAGGAAGAAGGAAAATCTCTTGAGGAGCTCCACAAACCATTAGGACCAAACGGTGTCCCAGACCATACAATCAAAGACTTTTCTAAGAGTGGCAATGGAGAAGTGACTGGAGTGGACAAAGATGGAGACAAGTATATAGTCTGCAGCAAGAGTGATGATTCCATAATGTCTTTCATCAACAATCCCAGTCTGACAGTCAGTGTTCCTATTGCTGTAGGAGAGTCTGATTTTGAAAACTTAAACACAGAGGACTTTAGCAGTGCCTCATCTGATGCAGTAGTATGCCACCTGGTAAGGATGCTGACAGAGGTACCTTAAATACTGTATTGCTTTCATGATGTGTAGCAAATGGCAACTGATTAGCTGTATCTTCACATTATCACATCTATTGATCTATTGCCTATAGAAGTATGATCGTAAATTAGAACACAGCCTACAGTTCATGCCAATAAAGTATGGACATGTAACATGACGTTTCCACTGAAGAGCCAATATAAAATGACCCTTTAATGAGGAGAGGCCATATAAACAGGAAAATACCAGTGTGCAGATTGCATTATGTGCCATTTAAGTCTGAGTGCTGGGTTGCTGCATCCTCTTAAGGGGCCTGTTTGTTTTGTCTCAGAGAAAAGCTTAGAGTGTGAAAAAAATAGTTTACTGTACATTTTCAACAAAAATGCTGTTGCTACAATACTAAGCATGAGTTATTTAATCTGTTAATATTGGAGGATTGTTTATTTACTTATTTATTATGACCCAACTTCATTCACCTCTAAGTGCCAACTTTGTTTTTCTTACATTGATATTTATGTTGAGATTATTTTTTTATTTTGTCTTACATCTTTTATTAAATGAGAAAAACAGCTATTTTAGTGCTCTTAGTGTTTGCAGCAACATGCTTACATCATTCTCTGCACTGCATTAGCTGCTCCCTGGACAACCAAGTGCTCGTGCATTCTCCAGGAAGGCATTCAGGCTGTTCTCATCTACCAGCTATTAGGAGACACACCCTGCAGAAAGCTGTGCAGCAAGCAACTAAGAGAGAAACCCTGTGGTTTCTGTACAGCTCTGTTAGTTTTTAGAAACTTAATACTTTTCAAGTGTATTTTATTTTTTAAATTACACTAGAGGAAAAAGATACAGTAAACATTAATATCTTCATGTTTTTTTTATCTAGATTTACAACTGTACTGATTAAATGGAAAGGTAGAATGATTAATGCATGTCAAAATCCGCTTTGGCATATTGACCAGCCAAGCTGTCATCTCTGTGAGAGTCATATTTCTTATCTCACATTAACCAGAGTTGATGAGGAGGAGGCTAGACAGCAGGAGCAGCTGAAATGTAGACTTTATAATGACTTAGTGTACTGACTGCACTGGTAATCTACTATAATTTGGATGTCCAAGCATTAGTTTACACTGACTACTATACAAAAAGAGTGTGGGCAGGTGTATTTTGTCATTAATTAACATTACATTTGTAAATCCAATTTGTCATTTTTAGTTGATGAAAATACTGTTTTGAACCTTTTCATATTTATTTATATATTCCATTCATTAAAGTGGAAGTACATCAGTGACACACCAGCTTTCCTTCCTTTGCAGCAAGTAGATGATGATGGTCAGCTCAGCTCATCTGAGGGCAGCACAGTGGATTTTGGGTCTGTGGACCGTGGAGAGTCTATAGACTTTGACCTGGAGGAATTTATGGAACCTGATGCCTGTTTTCCTGAATGTAAATATGAATGCAACAACAGCTTTCAGATAAATACTGCTTTGTACTCTCTGAGACATCTCACACTAAATCACCACTTTCTCTCTCTACTTAGGCTGTGTGCAAAAGTTCCCATGTTGTCAGGTAAATGTGGAAGTGGGGAGGTGGAAGATCTGGTGGACTCTACGGAAAACTTGCTTCCGGATAGTGGAGCACAACTGGTTTGAAAGCTTCATCATCCTCATGATCCTGCTTAGCAGTGGAGCCCTGGTAAGTCTAACAACAATATGTGCAATTTCAAAAATGTATTTAATGGGCATTTTGAAGACATTTTTTTAGACATTTTTCCCCTTGTGAGAGGTGGGATAGTGGATATACTGATAGAAGGATGCTAAAGATGGAGCTACCAGGCAGGAGGCAAAGAGGGAGACCAAAGAGGAGATTTATGGATGTGGTGAAAAAGGACATTCAGCTAGGTGGTGTGTGAAAAGCGGATGCAGAGGTCAGGGACAGATGGAACAAGATGAAGCTGTGGTGAGCCTTAAAGGGGACAGCTGAATGGAAAAGAAAAAGACAAAGACGAGGTGGTCTCGGACAGTGTTTGCTCAAAAGTAAATGTGTAACCTCAAGTGATTGTTCAGCTGTTCACTGTGCCTACCCAGAGATTTTGGTAAAGCATAAGAACATGACAAGACTCAAACTGACTATTCCCATGGACGTTGATTATTCCTGTCTCATACAACAAAACAGAAACAGGATGTAGGCTGTATTTAATCTTCTCTGTATAATTGGGCTATGAGTCACACAGCCTGCAGTGACACTCTCTGATGACAATGCATCCAATATACATATTTTGTTAAAACTCCAAACCTGTTTATGGAAGTGCAGACATGATGCGCATTCTCACTTTTGCATTTTTAAGGTGTGCTTCATATTTGCTTGACAATTTATAGAAACACAGCTGATGATGCAAATAAGAAGAATTGCCTTCTCTTTTACATAACTACTGCACATACATGTATTTTTATTAGGAGTAATTTACAACCACAAAAAGTAACTCAGTAAAAATTCTAAATCAGGTGTAAAATGCTGCAGGGTATATCATATTATCATAGTGTGTGGCCATTATGACTCTGTGGTGCACGCTAACATAGCACTCAAGTTTTTTTCTCCATTTTGTTCTGAAGTTGGATGCTCTTTACTGCTCACTGCATGGACAGTGCAAAAGCAGTGATATAACTGAAATTATATGAATATGAATTACATTTACACTGTTTGTTTTTGTATTTTTGTACAGCACTTGTTTTCATTGCAAAACACATTCATATACAGTACCATGCAAAAGTTTTTTTTGTTGCTTTATCAGATTATAATGACCATACACATGCATTTCCCAATCACAGCAAAACCATAATACACATAAACAAGCATTTCAGTTTCTCCACAAGCAAGTGTAAGGTTTAAGTGTTACCTTGCTTTGCACTTAAAATGTTTTGAACTATGTGGGACAGAGAATATGAGATCTAGTCAATAACACCAGATGTCATAAGTTATATTTATTGTTTGCCTGTTGAAGCCATTCAGTTCAGTTTGTATGTGTTTATACCATGCAGATGTTGTCTGTACTTTTATCTGAAATCCTACAAAACAACAGACCATAGATGGATGTTTGCAAATTCTAGCCCTGATTTTAGCATAAAGTTGATTCATTTTTGTGCATGTGTATGGTCATTACAAGCTAGATAATAGACAACAAACCCAAGGTGAATAAAACTTTTGGACATTTCTGTAATTCATACATTTTCAGTTACAAACAAAACAGTCTTGAATGGTTGCACATCTGAAATTTGCTTGAATTGTTTTAGGCATTTGAAGACATCTACATTGAAACAAGGAAGACCATTAAAACCATGCTGGAGTTTGCAGACAAAATTTTCACATACATCTTCATTCTGGAAATGTTACTGAAGTGGGTGGCATATGGATTTGCCAAATATTTCACTAATGCTTGGTGTTGGCTGGACTTCCTCATTGTTGATGTAAGTTAATCTCGTCTCAACTCATGCTAAAAAATTTTTTTGAAGGAATTGTTTTGTATTTTGGTGCATAGTTGGAATTTAGCAACAACGAGCAATGGCAGTGCATATTCAAGTACAGTGGAACCTCGGACAACGACCGATTCTGACAACAAAAAAATTCGGATACCGACGAAAAAAACTGCAGAAAAATTGAACTGCATAACACAGAATTATGTGGACGACGCCCGGGTCAGGCCTGCGTCACTTCTGGGTCTGGACGAGAATGACCTGGAAGTCAGAGCGCTGCTAATTTCATTCATTCTGAAACAGAATGAATGAAATTAGTTCTAAAAATGATTTAGAGTGTATTCTTACCTTGGCTTATGACTTCGTAGTGTGTCCGTGG
>JAQQAE010008023.1:0-15468 GCA_029823295.1 Pseudamia nigra | reverse complement strand
TCCCACTGGGAGGAGGCCCCGGGGAAGGCCCAGGACACGCTGGAGGGACTGTGTCTCTCGGCTGGCCTGGGATTGCCCCGGGGTCCCCCCAGAGGAGCTGGATGATGTAGCCAGGGAGAGAGAAGTCTGGGATTCCCTGCTCAAGCTGCTGCCCCCGCGACCCGACCCCACGGATAAACTGTAGAAGATGGATGGATGGATGGACAAATTGTAAAACATATTCTGTGGAATGTTATTATTTATTTATTCCAAGATGGCGCAGCTGGACTGGCAGCTTGTCACAGCAGCTCTGTCCTCGAATCTGTCCTCTTTGGTGTTTTCTATTTTTTCCTTCCACATTCCATATGTGTTTACCTTTTGTATTCAACCCCTATGAAACTGTGCAACTGGGAGTGATACTTTCTTGACTTTCAAGCTGTTTCTGTGACTCTTTCTGCGACTTTTTGAGTCCGCTTCGGGAGACCCTTTCAGCCAAGGATCCACTGTTTACACTCAGGAGCAGCTGCTAGCTCTTAGCACACTGGACTTCTCTACGCGGAGAAACTGGAGTTTCCCATAGAAATACAGAGGAGACAGCGAGGCTGCAAGGCTGGCATCAAGCGCTGGGAGAAGAGACGAAGGTTTAGACCATGTCTACCGTCCATGTCTGCTTCCTCTCCAACAAGATGGACAAGCTCACGGTGCTAACAAGGCTACAGCAGGAATTCAGGGAGTGTAGCCTCTTATGTCTCACAGCTGATAGCGTCCAAGCTGCAAAGTTGGAAAGACACGGATATGTGCTGGAAACCCAGCTCATCTGGAGCATAGATAACTTCCAAACACTTTATGCACCTTATGTGAAAGCAACTCTACATGGCAACTACTATATCTGTGTGATTGACAGCAATTAGCGGCATTCATTAAGTTGTTGTGAGCGCTAGTCTTATTGATGTGGAAAGTCGGGGCTGGTGGGGTTGGTCCGACTTTCTGAATTGGAATTCCAAGTTGAGGGGACATTCTGGTTGAAATTTCTCTCTAGGAAGTTGGAAATTCTGACTACAGCTAGAACACACCAAGAGTATGTACTTATATCTAAGTACAGGAATTGTTTGGAGGTTTTATTTTGCAGTTGATGTATAAGTAAAATATATGAATAACACTGGTCATGTCATTTTTGTTTTTGAAAGTGTTTGAAAGAAAATACCAGAAATGATTTCATTCCATGAAGTTGCATTTTGCTGCAGGTTTTACAGCTTGTAGCTTTTGTACATCTCTTCAATCAAGACTCACAATGTTATACATTTTGTGTAGTTTAAGTGGATATATAGAAAACCTGTGACAAAATAAAGAGTCAAGGATTCTGATGAAGCAGATACTTAAATAGATGCTAAATAGAACCTTAAGAGCAGGAGCTTTTTCTCTCATACAAGAAATCAAAATATATGCATGAACAAATGACGTGAACACAATTTAGCAGATTTTATGCTTTTAGACGTATTTAATCCACAGACAGACATTTGGAAATAGTAATTTGTTGTGTTAGATGCAGTTTGATGGTCAATTCCTACTTACCATCCAAAGTTTCAAGAACAAATTCAGATTTATTACTTGATTACAGCGACATTCCATATCAACAAGGATATATTTTCTGTCCAGCAGCTTCAGCTCATAAATGTAATTTCTCCACCAGTCAGTGCTAATTTATCCATTGGCTTCCTTTCCAAGAGCCAATAAATCATCTGCTGCAAAGTGTGAACCAATGATGCATGTGGCAAATAGTGCCTTGCAAAATCTACGGGTTATAAAAGTGTCAACAGGTTGTGGGCCATTACACAAGCATCACTGGCTGGAAATATGGCAAGCTTCAGAGCAACCGGGTGAAACAATATGAGGATCGGGGCGTTTAATTCTGAGAGATTTCGGGATTGCATACTTCCCTCTGAGAAAAGATGTTTGTATTTGCAGCTGTTCTTATTGCATTGAATCATTCTTGGTTTAAAAATCACTGTTATCTTTCTCAGTCGTATGTGCAGTTTTATGTTTTTTCTATTCTGATATGAACCGTATTGATCACAAATATTCAGACCGAATAACTGGGCAATACTTTCAGGAGACCTGAAGTCTGACGTGTTTTAATTATTCTACTAAACAGAACTTAGTAAAGCAATCAGTAGAATATCAACAAAAATGACAAAAAATTATCAAAATGGTTGAAAAGAACAAAAATGAGCTAAATAATCAACAAAATAAATAGAAATTAGTTACATCTCAGATAATAATAAAAAAATGTGTTAAATACATCCCAAAATAAATTAATTGAACATAAATTAACATAATAATAATCTACAAAATTCCAAATAAATTAAAAAAATCACATGATAATACAGAGCATATTGATAAAAATGAAAAATAAAACATAAATTAGAATAATGATCCACAAGTGATAAAATACCACAAATACCTAAAATACATAAATAAAATAAACATAAATTAACATAATAAATCAACAAACATCAATAGAATTAGCATAGTAAGCAATGAAATAGTCAAAAAAAGCAAATGAAAATGAGCATGATAGTTACCAAAGTATCAATAAAGTAAACATAAATTATGATAATAACTAACAAAATATAAGTATCAAGAAAACAAACAAAGTAGCATAATAAGCAGTAAAACCCTCAACAATGTATTGACATCATATTCATAAATTAGCATAATAATCAACAAAAATTCCCAAATAAATCAACAAAATAGTCACAAAACACAACAAAATATTATAAAAATCAACAAAAGGAAGATAATCAACAGCATATTGACTAAAGAAACATACATTAGTATCATCAAAAACATTTTTAAAACAGTATGGTAATCAAAAAACAAATCCACAAACTATCATAATATCTTGTTTATAACATAGTAATCTATAAAATATCAAGCAAGCAAGTCAACAAAAATAGCAACACGGTCACTCTAAATTCTCCTATATTTCACATTTAATTACAGCATTTTGCTGTTATTTAATTGCACAGACTGATGTGATTACACATGCAGTTTGATTACTGTATCTACGCAGGTCTACTCCGTGTTTATATCATTATACGTCCAGATATATACTCCTCTCTGCTCCCTGGGGGGCATACGTCCTTTACTCAAAGCTACAATCATAGTGAGGGCACTGTTATTAAAAAATAAGACATATTTAGTGCTGTAACAGTATTTGTTGTGTTTTGTATAATTTGGTTTAACAAGGGAATAAGTTCGATAAGTGCACTGTATTTTTGACATTATTTCTATTCCATGTCCAGTCGTTTAAATAAAAATATAATATTAACACTGTCTTATGAACCAGAAGAAAACAACAGCATACCTTTTCTAAAACTGATAGAACCTACACTAAAATACCCTGTGGCTGTAAGTAAACCATGCTCAACTTGCTCATATTTAACACACCATCTGTGTCGAACCATCTGCCAAAGTATACCAAAGAGTGAAAAGAGGCACAAACGCAGTTGGAGTGCTCCTCTTTTTCTGGACAGAACCCACTTTCCATAATGTTCAGACGCTAGTTTATATCTCACATATTTCACTCCTTATTCAAAGCTTATTGTATGAAAACAGGCTTGAGGGAAATTTTTGTCAAATGATTTAAACTACGAGGCTCCCTTTCGAAGCTCATGCTGTCTTTTGCTTCACAGTTGAAATGTTTTATTTATACTTCATTAATTTTATCACATAAAATATTTCATAGACTACCCACTATAATATAATTAGTGTCGGTTTTGTTAAACCACACAGTAGGTCGGATATGGTCTTAGCATACATCAGCGATATGTGTGGTAATCCATTAAGCAGGAGTAGAAAAACAGCAGCAGTGTCCAGTCCATGTGACTTCAAATGAATGGAAATGTACGGACATACATGCTGATGAGTGAAGTCAGTAGCTGCATCATGAAAAGGGGGGGGGGGGATTATGACCTCTGCAACCTTGTTGTTTGCCATCTCCCCATGAACAGAGGAGAAATCCATTTCCTCCATAGGGAATCAAAACAAGGGATTGTGTTTATCTCTCTGTCTCTATGGGCGACTTTATTAAAGACTGGTGGAATAGATGAGTGGCATGTGGCTGACGGCTGGCAGCTGGCAATGCATTTCTGAGGAGTTTAAAGGGATCAGCAGAGTCTGGGAGTCTAAAGTCACTGGCAAAAACACTCCAATCACAGGGAGAACCTTACATATAATTTGATCATGGACTCAGAGGAGTGACCTAAAAGAAAGTGTGCCTTTCTTTTGTCAACAAGGTACAGGTTTTCAGTGCTTTTTTTGCTTTGTGCGCTTGCTGTGTCAAAAATAGCCTTAAACTGTTTGTGTTCACAAGCTGATTGGCGCTCACAGCCACACACTTTACCTTTGGCTCCATGGTACCATTTGTCAGGTGTCTATGTCAATTACAAGGTGAGAAGAGATTTGGAGATGAAAGCAATTCACCAGCCTGACAGGAAATCAACACTGCAGGATTATCACATCTGTAACTTTAACAGTAATGTTTCAGCATGCAGCAATTCTGAGTAATGTATTTTAAAATTCAGTATATCTGTGATTAAACTGCATTAGATGTATTTAATTAGTTTAATCTACTATCAGTAGGGCTGAAGAGTTTAATCATCTCACAATCAAAATGGCAATATCAGCCTTTGGAATTACACAGCCAATCAAAAGTTTGGACATCTTCTTAATACTGAAGACATCCTAACTATTAAAGAATATGTATGGGAATTATATGGAAAGCAGAACGTGTTAAACAACCCGGTCCATGTTTTACTATGTAGATTGTCCAAAGCAGCAACATTTAGCTTTGCACATTCATGACATTGTCTCATCAGATTCACAGGACACTTGCAATGGTTTTCAATTCATAGGTAAGTTAATTAGTGTCATTCCTTACTTTCTTAATGTGTTTTAGACCATCGGCTGTTTTGTGCAGAGGAAGGGTGACTCAATAGCCCTATAAGTCTTACTACAAATACAGATAATGGCAAGAAACTCAAGAAATTAAGGTCAATCAATGTAAAAAAAATCTCAAAAACTTGAATGTGGCCCCAAGGTAACTTGCCAAAATGATCAAACACTGTCTGAGGTGCAGTAAATTAGAGTAAAGCAGAGGTAGCTCTTGGTCTTCTTTTCCTCAGATGGTCCTCATGAGAGCAAGTTTCATCAGAGCGTTTGATGGTTTTGGCGACTGCTCTGATGGTTACTGAACATCTTGAAAAACTGTCAAAAACAATAAAAATAAAGAAAAGCCAGAGAGGGAGAAAGCATGTCTAAAAGTTTGACTGGGGGTGCATATAATAGCACGAGCTACAGTAAATCACCAGGATTTAGCATGATCAGTAAAAACGGGGTGAAAATAAACCCAAACCTTGTTGTCTAATGAGATTTCAGATGCAGTGATACTGACAAGGCTTACTGTTAAAGCAAAAAAAAGGAAGTTGGTACAATTTTGTTGAATTTTGTTATGCTAGTTTAAGGTTCTATGTTTGAGGTAAAAAAAAAATCCAATCAAAATGAGTATACTGTGGACACATCAAAATTGCAGTCACAATATTGCACACATTAATCATAATATGACTTTGATTTTCTCAAACAGAGTCCTAGACACAATGACAAATAAATGCTTAATTTACACAAAGATTGAACAAGGAAAGCTTTAAAATCTGAAACAATCCGATCCAAAACCATTGTGAAATCACGCTGCTTCACATGAGCACAACCTACACGATGGGAGACTGATATGATGCAACAATTTGCTGCAGCAGAATAAACAGGTGTGGATGAGAAAGTGGTTGAGCAGACAGTGAACACTAGTTGTCTATTCTGTAGCTGCTGAATGTTGACTATTTTGGTGCTGTTTGGAAAGCATTGAAGCAATCCATAAATCCATCCATTCGAGCATGTTTAGAAATCATAAGAGTGGTACTTTTCGGTTAATAGTTTTGGAGGTTTAAGACTGGATGTGTAAACTCCTCATCACTACCAGATAACCTGGGCTGAACAATGAGGACATAGGTAGGAAACGTATTTCAGATAGTCAGACGAGACAAACTGGCTCTAAAGTTTTGCACTCTGAGCCCAAACCTTCATGAAATTGCTAGAATTACATTTTTTTTAATGTAAATACACACAGTTCTTGTTTGGTCATACTGTATTATCATTAAAATATCAGACAGTGTTAATTAGAGCTGCACAGCTAATGAAATTGCAATGGCAACCTGTACAATTAAATGATTGAAGACCGAAAATCATTTAAATAAAAAAAACAAAATGTCTGCATGTGCCAAACCTGATCTACTCTCTAATCTGCCATTATCTGCAGTTATAGTAAACTTATTGACTAATCCATCTGTGATAAGTCAGTGAAACATGTGCAGTGTGTATTCACATGATTATGTAGAATTCAGACCGGGTGAAATGCATGGCAACGAGCAGGTGAAAAATAAAGACAACCACTCCTGTGTTATTTGCAATTCACAGTCACAATATCTGCACCCAGCCTGTAGACTTATAACACCATTTGTTTATATGTGTAATACCACGCAAATAATTCACAGCATAGTTTTTCATCAAATCACGCAGCACTGTTCTGTAAATCCTGTTTTTCATGATTTAAAATGTTGAAGTGCACGCTTCACAAAGTGACTGAACAACATGACCTAAATCAGTCAAAGAGCTGAGACAAAACGACTTCCTACATCTGCTACTTTTCATGCATATAACACACGCAGCATGAGTGCCAGTCTGAAATAGCACTCACAGCCAACTTTTCCCCACACTCTTTTGTACCATGAATCCAGATATACCCAACATCCAGGTATGACACAACATCACAAAGCTTTAACTAGAGGACATGGCACACAGAGTATATTTTCTGTACTGATAAATAAGCATTATCAAACTTGGTCAGCAGAGAAAAGCGATAAATCCTATTTTTCTCCAGCAAAACAACACAAACTATTATAGCATTTAGTCCTAGTTTAGACATAAGTGTTGTGCCAATTATATGACTCCTGCCAGTTTTTCCTCTGAATAAATATAGAGCTGACTAGCTGCTACATGGAGCAATAACAATCTGCCAACATGCTTAAAAGTGCATGCAGTTAAAACAGACACTACCCAGTTCCTATGTCGGATACAGTCGGGACATTTTATCTGTCCTTTTTTCTATGTTGATATACTTTATAAACATGGAAACTACAGTATTTTTGGAGCAAAAGTATATATGAAAACTTACATAATCTCCCCAGCACAGTAGACGATGCTCTCTATTATTGAGTACTATCTTGATAAATTAGTAGTTGCAACACAGCTTGACCTTCATCCGTTGTACTACTTTACTTTATTCCACTGCTGGCTTTGTCCTTTATATTGTACAGATCCTGATAATGTATGTGTCTGCTTGGACTGCATCATTGGTAAATGTCCTTTGTAATAACCGGGTGTTATTCGATATACAGATCCACTTAATGTATGGGACTGGCTAGGCTTGTTTGCACTCTGGTTTTCTAAGATGATGTTGAGCTGTCCATTAATCATGGCTTGTGTGGAATGGGAAGCAGAAGTTGAAAAAGAAAAATATCTCCCTGGCACAAATGAAAGTGAGCAGACAGAATACATAACTCAGTAAAAGATTAGATTTTTGTTTAATGTTATAATAAGGTCTATACAGTTGAAATTTAGAGCTGAACAACTGATTAAATCACGGTTCTAATCACCAACAAAGGCTGCAATTCAGGAGGATTTTAGTTGATCCAGTTCCAGAAATGGACACTCATTTTCCAGTGGCAAGCTGCTGCTACAACATTATTGCTGCTGATTTTGAATTTTGTGAAATAGCATAATATGAGATTGCATTAGAGGCAGCTTTCAATTTGAAATGACAACAGCAACATTTACCTGAGAGAGCAAGGGTGAACTAGATGCCAGCATGCTGGTAGTAGGGGCTTCTCTCTGAATCCAAAGATAATGACAGAGGGATGGATTTAACAGTTTGTTAAATAAATACAAATAAAGTGGTATTGATGTCATGAAAATACCGCTATTGATGATGCTCTAGTCGGGACTTACTTTTGGCACTTATCATTGTTGTACAAC
This sequence comes from Pseudamia nigra, assembly GCA_029823295.1. Lineage (NCBI taxonomy): Eukaryota > Metazoa > Chordata > Actinopteri > Kurtiformes > Apogonidae > Pseudamia > Pseudamia nigra. Next base: position 7,344 of record JAQQAE010008023.1, on the reverse strand, counting down.
TGGAGTCTTAGCTAGTTTATAGCCTCTTCCTGTATGATTTTACTGCTTTAGCCTGTTTTTAAGTTTCCTTTATACTACTGGCAGTTTTTTTAGCTTGTTGTAAACTAAACCTCTGCCAAACTCTGATACAGTGCTTCCTGCAGAGAACTGTCTTTGAAAATAAGAGTGTACCTGATTAAACCTACAAAAAATCTGCTGAATGCTGGCCCATTTCCTTAAATATGCTCATAATTACTAGCTGTAGGTTGTATCAAATCAAAGGAACAGGTACACTCAATTTAGCATACTAAAGTAAAAAGCTGTGCAAAAGATGAAATATGAAAATCCTAAATGAAACAAATACACATTTGTTATAGAGTATTACTAGCAGTATTTAGTGAAATATGAAACAAAAATCATTGTATTTCTTTGTATATGTAAATAGGTTGTATTTTTTATGCCAGTTAAGACAGTATATTTGACCTGATATTTGAAAATGAGTGATCACTGAGACTCACATCCTGCACTGACTGTACATAACAGATGGACCAATCCTCTGTGATCACCCATAGGTTTCTGAAGAACCATTTGGAAGCTCAAACCAGGTGGCTCTGGGAGTCGCCATATTGGCACCATTGCCTGCTTACTGTGATCCAAAATAGATTTAGATGTGGAAAGTGAATACAGCTTAGGCAGACTGAATGAAACAATGTAGGCTCTGGCTCGAATACACCTGTCAATCAAAGTCCCTATAGTGAAGTCTGGATCTAAATCCATGCTTTGCAGTCTCTGCAGAGGTGTAAATAAACACCAGTGACCAAAACTGTTCTTTGTAACAGGCTGAAACCATGTTTAATTCAGCTCTAAATTTGGAGACTCGGACATTTTAACATGGCCAGGAGATTGACTTGCTTTTCATTTCAGATCACAGGGGACACTGAAATTACAGGTAAATTACAAGTCAACCATGGTGGTTGCTGCTTGCTCAAGTCACAATCTTAAACCACATTTGCAATATTGTTTGCAGTCTCACTGTGACTTTTTATCACATTGTGCTGCAATCCAAAGTAACAGTGGGGTTCAGATATCAGCTTATTGAGCCCAGATGAATGAAAACTTCATATTTGTATTTATCTAAGACCTGGAGGTTACAGCAGATCCCAGTATATCTGTGTTAAAATATCCTGACTACAAATAAATGTATACATATGACTGCACTCAAAATAACTTATTTGTGTGCTTTGTGTTGTGACTCCAGGCCTCGTGAGAATCTTCTGTAATTAGACAAGCACTGGGCAAACGGTAGTGACATTTACTCCATGCTGGTTGGAAAATGTTCATTAAAAGTACATCATGCTGATACTGAATATGGCTCTACTGATGCACAAACAGGAACTGTGTCAAAAAGGGAAGCATTTATTCCATACAACAACGGGCGAGGTAAAGTGTGTGTGCAGAGAAGAAGAAATTAGCAAGCTATACCAGCTAGCTAATGATCAGTGTCTCGGCTTCCTATTTGCAATTAGTGAAGGGGGATGGGTTCGTTTCTGATTAAATCTCAGCTCTTATACTTCACTCAAGGGGACTTAATCACTTTTTATGTGGGCGTGCTTGATTGTCTGATTATCACCACATTTTGGCCATGCTCCCTCCCAATCAACTCCTCTGGGACCCGTTTGTCTCCGATTGATTTGTAACAGTCACAGTAAACCCTGATGATGGAGCACTCGACTAATGACCATAAATCAAAAGACAGTGATGAGGGGCGTGCTGAAGACGCACAGAGATCCGCCCTAATAGTTGTCCTCTATTTTGACATCTGCGGGGAGAAGCAGAATGAATCGTTGTCTTCCCAGCAGCACAGTTCACTTCTTGATGTACTGTAATGAGATTATTAAAATCCCAAAAGCAACTCTGACACTTGTTTAATGGCAGTGACTGCAGGCTGCTAAATTTTTTGAGTCAAATGAGGAAAAGATGAGAAACACTGAGCAAGTCAGCATGGCGCTTCTGCCATTTTCTCTGGCACTGAAAGTAAATTTCTCAAGTGTTTCAGTCGTGCTAATATGTTCAAACACTTAAGCCAGAAGACAGGGGAATGCACTCTGAAAATTATACATGCCTTTGTGGCCAGCGGACAAAAGATTCATGCTTTATTTTCTGCAAATTTACTTGCTCACTTTTTTATATCGGTTATCTTTTATTTTTGAAAATGTGCAATAGGATTTAATTCCTCTGCAAATAATGTTCAGTACTTTCAAAACTGCTGATGTGTAAAGTGAGAAAAATAGAAGAAAAGCTTAATGTGTGCAGAAAATATCAAACATGCAAAACATTTTATACTCTGTCTTTGAAAAAATAGGAACTTGCTTCTTTCCTTGGTTAAAAATACAATGAACTCCATCCCTATGTTTTGGACAGTTGATTTTTATTTTTGTTTGTCTTCAGTTCTGGGACATTGTGACAGTTTTTACTTGACTACATATTTAAAAGAATTCAAATAACAGGTGACCATCTACCCAATATCTGGTTGTCTTTCATATATTATTTTGTTTGCCACGTTTTTTCTCGTTTTGCAGCACTAGCTGTAAAACACTCACTATTATTTCAGACATCCCAATCCACAAGCACTTGTTTCTACCATTGCAAAGTGTGGGTGAAAACAATTTTATGTCAAAACCTTACTTTACTTTCCTTCTCCTTCTCTCTGTTACATAGAACAAGACATTTGCCTGATTCTGTCATATTCCAATCCATTTTTAGATGCATGAATAAAACATTTAGGGACCTTTCTTAGAAGTTGCCACTTTGCTCTGCAAATGAACACATGATAAGACACAGGGTTTTCATCTTAGTCTGGGTTTAAGCACCATTCTGTCAAACTTCTCATTTACTATAAGTTTAAACAGTAGCCAGTACAATGTTTGTTCCGAGTTTTCTGACCAAAAATCATGTTCATTTCATCCAACAGCTGCCTACTGTCTTCCAATTCAACCACAGCAGACAGCTCACTCTGGCTCATATTTATTCAAGGTTTGAGGGTTTGCATCGTCTTCTGAAATTACCATCCAGTTTGTAACCTGTCCGACAACTTCAAGGCATCATGCTGAGCTGATTGACACGAAGAAATTCACACCTCCCTTCGGGAGAATGGGTTGTCTCCTATCTCATATCTGGACAAGGCCTGTCCCCTGCCAAGCATTTGCTTCTCACTCATGCACAAAGCTGTCATTTCCCCAATGCATCAACCCCCCGGAAAGGTGTCACTGGGGATTATGGGATACCTCAAGGGGATTAAAAATGTTCTTGACAGACTGGCCGCTTCAGTCCTTCCCAGAAGTAACTCTCTGCTATCCTTTATGTGATAGATTCGTGCATAGAGCATTAAAACCTGCCAGGACTCCAAGTCTTAATATGCACTGTTCAATGTTCAGGCTGTGTTTGATCTTGTCAAACACAGCACATACTGTTTTTTTTTTTCATCCTGACTGCAAAATAATTGGAATTCAATTTCTGGGTGCAATATTTAACACCTTTCTTATCATGACACATCAGTTTAAAACCTAACACTTTTTGATTAAAGCAATTATCGACAGTGAAAGTGACTGCAATTCTCTGTAGCCACTCTGCTCATCTTCTACTTGCTAATGTCCACAGTTTTTAATCAAGAACAGGGGGCAAAAACAATACAGAGCAGTACATGCCAAGTGCATTAATCCTCCTCCTCCTTCTCCTCGCCTGTCTCCTGCCTCTTTGTCTAATTAAGGGTCATTCTGTCTCCTGGCCACATTAGGACACTGCACGCCAGTCCCAACCCACATAATTAAATGTTTTTTTGTGCTAACCATCTGGAGACCTCATCGCTTTAAACATGCATGTCAAATTGATTCCTTAATAATGTTTATGTTTCTTTGCAGTGCTTTATTATCATCTAGATTTAGCTGTTTATGTTTATTTTGCTTTCATCAGCACCACCCGCTACACACAAGCGCACAAACTTAAGCATTCAAACACAGAACAACAGCACTCGTAAGGTAAGCATAGAACTCGCAGAAAACCAATAATGAACTCCATGTTTGAGTAGCTATATCTTTATGCAGTTTGATCACTGACTGAGTGATGCTTTGAATATGCAGCAAATATCTTTTGTTTTGTGTAACAGTCACACACAATGTCTCCTAAATGCTGAGGGATTGTTTCGGGTGCCGCTGTGGGATTTTATGGTTCATTCAGGCATCAAATAATATTAGCAGAACATGTTTCACCAATAAATAACCTTTCTTTGCTGCTTTGTCAGCCTGGTAAGTACACTTGTAAATAAAACCCCAGATTGATTTAATAAACAAACATTTGAGGTGGAAAGTAATATTTGCTGATGTTGTGCCTTTTTTTTCCCCTCGCCATTTTTCCAGGCATGTCATCCCTCTTTTCTTTCTTTTGCGCCTCAAATTGTACTGTTGTTGAAATGCAGACATATGTGCAGTCAGAGGAGCGTTCTGCCTTTCTCATTCTCTTTCTCTCAGAGTGCAGTTGAAGGGATTAGTCTGTGCCTGAGTGCCTAGAATAATGATCACTGCAGCGGAGAAACACATTTTCACATTTCAGGAGATAAGGGCAGGCAATCTGCAAGCAGAGGACTTAACCAGCTCCCTGTGGCTTATTGTGGAGCTAACAAAAAAGTCACCACCAACCGCCAACAACCAGGCTACACCGTGCCCTCTGCACAAGTGAAAAGAACACCCACAACTACTATATTTTCCAACATGAGGAACATGGCTCTTGACACTGTAATTACATTCATAAAATGTTCTAACTATAAGGCACTGTGCCTTACCATGTCCCCAATGCACCACTGTCCAATTTTGTACTGCGGTGGTTCAATTCCCGCCAAGGTATAAAATCTGGCTTTGTATCCCACAGAGAGAGCAGATCTAATATTTCAGTTCAAAGATGTCTCGATGTTGAAGGGCTAGTTTTACTTCCAGACTTAATCCACTCTTGAACAGAGCTGGCTTCTCAAAGTGGTACTGAGAGGAACACTTTAATTACAGAGAGTGAAGCATTTCCTGGACATTATCATGAGAGGAATTTGGTCAGACACTGTAATGACAAGAAAAAACACAGACTTTCATAAGGCAGACTTGAATTTCCACATCAGAAGGTTTAAAAAAGCATGAATAACGCTGATGTGGCAATCTACCTCAGCAGAGCAGCTCACTCCTGCTATAACCTGTTTCTCAATAAACAACAGGAGGAGGAAAAATGCCAAGTAAAGCAAGTTTCCTGTGATCAAAAGGTTTATTTTTACTGTTGCACTCAGTTCAGTAAAAACCTACCTTTCCCACATATTGAGCATCTGGTCCCATGTGTTCTTCTAAAACAAAGAATTGGTTCCAGATCCAACCACGCTTTGGCCTGTGATGCACTTCTGTTTCCCCATTGGCCAGTTTGGTCTGGTTTTTGGAGGGTACTTTGGCGGGCACATGGTGACTCGCCCCACAGCACCTCTGGATGAAGCAGAGGCAGACCAGAAATGGACAAAGACAGGAGGTGGTGGATATCCTCATGGTGGTGTTTGAAAAATGATCCCCGTGTTCAAAGGTGGCAAGGTCCTCCCACCACCGCCGTCGCAACCACCACCACCGCCAGCCACCGCTGCAGTAACCCAAGAAGAAGAGACTTCTAGATCCTAGTAGAGTAAACAATGGTCCCGGTAGATCCTTTAAAATTCATGGCCCAAAGATGAAGGTTGCAGAAGGAAAAAAGATTCATTTACATTATGGTATTTCCAGAATGGGAGCTGCCATGCGAATGACCGTGAACTTGTGGGTAGTTCTACCAAGAGCAGAAGTTAATCCCGGAAGCCATTCTGGATCTCCTGAGAGAGAGGAGGGGACACAGAAACACAGAGTTAGAGATTAATTTGATGGATTTGAAGCTAAATATCCACTAATTCCTTCCAATTAAATTGCAACTCAAAAATCCTTACAGCCAAAGATGTGTACTTCATTCTGGATGACTGTGATAAACTACAAAAGGAAACAAGTTCAAACCACTTTTGCCTTTATGCAAACAGCACAAGCACTAAGACTTGACAAGCTAAGAGCTTGCCAGTGCCTTTAAGGCCAAAGCCATGCCCAGCAACTGATACCGCACCATGAGGTCAGAGTCATGTGTTAGAGAAGAGCAGTGCTGCTATGACGCAAGGGATGAGTGGAATGTATTAAATATCTAAAAAAAATGTCTGACTTGAATGTTAAAATGACCAGGGCATACTGCCAGGCTCAGTGCTGTGAATAAGAAATGTGGCGGCAGGAAATACATTTACTGTGATAAGGAGAGACATCAACCACTCACACATAAGGCAGAGACTGATTTTTAGAAAGCACCGCAATGGAAAAGAGAGAAGGAAGATGTTTTTTTCCAATTCCAAATTAAATATATAAGAGATGGCATTGAAGAAGTGGAGAATTGCTAGCAGTGACCACGCTGAACCGACTAGTCTTGGATGGATTTTATAGGTTTAAGTTGTCTATATTTTATTTTAGTTTAGTTATTAATTTGGTCTGATGAAAATATTTTTAACTTATAAGTGGCCTAGTGAACCTTAAATTTACCCCATTTTATCTTCTTGAGCCCCTGCCTCGTTTTTGGAATTTATATTTGATAATAAATTTGCTCGGTGTTGTGTTTTATGTGTGTAAATATGATGTGTAAATATGACTTATACAGTATGTTCTTGAAGTGTAGTTAATGTGCAATATGACTATACTTTTTACATGATTAGTGTAGTGCTTTATGCTTTTTTGTTTTATCCCTTTTGTTACAGAGCAGGGACTCCCAGGATGTCCCAGTTCCACATTGCCCTCATTATTTGGAGGCTCCATGGTTTAAGAACTTAAAGGGCCACATCAAGGGGAATAAACTGGATTCCATTTCATGCTCAGAGACCTATATCTCCAGAACAAGTTAACTTGCATTTATGTATATTGCACATTTGTGTAGATACTGTATGTAATAAGTAAGATTTCCCTAAAAAAATGTCAATCGAAATTTGGTATCCGGATACCCAAACATTACATGCCATATGCAAAGTTCATTAAAATGTCATTAAAATTGGCATCATCTGACTATTAATGACATAATAAACTATGATGACACTTGTGTATTTATTATAATTTCACTGAAAAGTTTCAAACCCAGATGATTAAGGCTAACTAAGGTTGATCAAAATTTGTTATATAATTTAGTTTTTCATTTGAAGTTACATTTGATTTCATAAACAACAGCTGGTGTTTTTGGCAACTTTTTTTTTGGGGGGGGGGTGTATATGTTTACATTCCTTTAATAAAGCCCAGTAGCTTT
>JAQQAE010008022.1:0-15468 GCA_029823295.1 Pseudamia nigra | reverse complement strand
GTTGTCCCATGAAAAGATATAATTAAATATCTGCAGAAATGTGGGGGGTGTACTCACTTTTGTGAGATACTGTATATTTCAACTTTTTAAGCTCCCAAGACAGCCCCTCCATAACTAAACCTTCACCAGACCCTTATGTGTAGGTACAGGACTTGAGTTGTGTCCTATACTAGCCCTGGATAATGTGTTTGTCACTATCCTATCAGAGGATGAGGTGTGTGTCTGCCAAACTCACCCCTATCATGTCTGCTTATGGCTCCAGTGAATCACACCCAGGGAGTCCCTCTTATCAGCGGTCCCCCTACTTTGTTCTGATGGAACCTACCAACCCGCTCTTGGGTCGCTTGGTTGTCATTCAAAGTTTTTTTAGGTGAATATATACAGAAGTGTTAGAGTGCTACTCAAAAGTTTGATTCTCAGTCCGTAGGTCAATGTGGTTCAGTTCTCTCAGCTCTGTTTCCTCTCTGGATTCTCCACCTGTTCTGTCGGTATCTCAATCCAAATGACTTCATCACTCTCCCATGTGTTCTGTGCTCCAGCTGCGTCATGTCGGCTGCTTTAACACCTCTTCTTCAAATAGTTGTGTCCCATGCACGCTAATTTAAGAGAGTTCACAAACCTCAACCACATCCTCCAAGGGGCAATCATACTGTATCAGTGAAACCCTAGCTGAAAACCACGCCTACGGACACTCGATCGTAACATCATTGATTACTTTGTTCATTTTAGTTCACTTTGATTTAACGCTGTGATCATTTTGCTCCTTTATTTAACTTAATCCACATTTACTTCATTTTACCACTTTATTAGATGCACATGTTCAACTGTAGTTTAACCAGTGGACACTGACCAGGGCTGAGTAGCAAGGCTGATGCGAAAGTAACTTAAAGTTGTAATACTGCTGCTGGCCCCTGGGGTACCATTCAGTGAGCTCCAAGAAGCCCTGACACCTGTAGAATTACATTGGACTTCTCTCTGAAAATATTGATTGAATGCATTTTTGTCATGAGTCATTATGATCTCAAACTTTTTATTTGGACCCTCTAATAAGCAATTCAATTCAATTAAATACAATCTTTATTTGTATAGCGCCAATCATAATCACTGCGCAATCTGATGACCCATGTTTGTTCTCTTTGCTCTGTTATTAAAATATTATGGCAAATAATCTGAAAAATCACTACCATTTTGTGGTTTGATTGACAGATTGCTATGGTAACTTGACTTGCCAGTGGAGTCAGACTGTGTTGGACCTTGTATCTGATACTTTTTCAGTAGAACTTTTACCTGAGATACACTTGAGTGTAGTTGTGGTTCAGTGTTTACACTAACAACACTGTAATATGACTTTGTTTGGCAATGCTTGACGATGTCTTACCAAGCCAGTTATTTAGCAGTTAGCATTAGCCTACCCATAAGACCCCTGACATACTACGCTCCTGTAGCTCTGTTGCCATTTGTCCAGATATGGTCACATCCTGTTTTGGGCTCTGGAATGGCATCCAGGAAGTGACAACAAATTCAGAAACCCATGGGTTATGCCTAGGTCACTTGGTCTACTAATGTATACAGTCTATGAGTTTAATGCAGATATCTATTCAGCCAATCACATGGCAGCAACTCAAAGCATTTAGGCGTGTCAATGCTGAAGTTCAAACTAAGCATCAGAATGAGGAAGACAGGGGATTGGTCACTAGTTGCAGTCCAGAGAAGTTCAGAGCACTGAACCTGAAATATCTGCATTTATTCAAATCTTTCCTCAATTTCATCACGCTAGTGTACTTTTAAAGATGCATATACTCATAGGTGTTTGAGGCAATAAAATTCCTTCTCTCTTGTTTTAGCCTTCTGGCCACCACAGATGGTTAAAACCTAGGTTGATTGATTGATTGATAGGGCCTATGTTCTATTTTTAGTGGCCATTCATTATTAATGAAACTTTAGTTTCAACCTAAACCACACTTGATGGCTTTGAGAGTGGGTTTGTAACCTCAGTCGAGTCACAGGTGCGTATGAGTGAAACATAAGCTGTAGTAAAGCAGCCTATTGATTAATGGCGGAGAGGTTCTATTGAAAGTCATCGGAGTCCATTCAGTTGAGGTTTTAACCAGAACCAATCGGCTCATTTGCACTTCTCACCCCAGTGGATGCATCATCATACTCATTATTCAGACTTAACAGAGTGTGAACTTGCAGATCTGAGGCTCAAACCATTTGGTGTTCCATAATGGCCACTGGTTTCAGATGCACACTGCCAGCTGGCTCCACGTTCCCTCTGATTTAACATCTTGCAGACGTGTGGTCGTTGAGGCTTCACTCCCAGCTGGAACAGCACAGCAGACTTTGCCAAAACACACACAATGCAGATCCATTATTACATCCTCAAAACCCACTGTGGCATATTTATTTCATATTTGTGTTTGGTTAACTCTGAGGATTATAACAAGGCTCATATACTAGTTTAATATATTTAGTAGATACTAATGTAAATGTTTTTGTGTCATGTAGTGCAGCTGGAAAACTGTTGTGATATTATGTAAAGCCAGAGCTATCACAATCAGAAATCCGCATATATATTGTACTGTTTGTCATGTGGGTATAAAATGTGAAAAACTGAACCAAAATGTCACATGATGACATTATTATTTGTATATTTTTATCTATTTTGTTACTTGTGTATTTTTTCATTTTATTAATTGTTTTGCTCATCTTTCCCTTTTTTTCTGTCATTTGCTGATCATTTTTGACATGTAACAAATTATTTTGCTGCTTATTTTTTGTTTTGTTCATTTTGTTTTAATGCTGGGATTATTTTGTTTATTTTTTTAATTTAACGCACATTCACTTCATTTAAATCTATAGAAGTCAAGTTTTTTAAACTTTTTTTTTTACAATTTTGGATCATTTTCTTAATTACCTTGTTCGTTTTTGTGCATGTATACAAAATTTTCTCAATTTAATGCAAAAAATAAATTCATTGTTAATTCTTATCATGTTTTTCATTTAAATCATACACAGTATTTGTAAAATGTATTTCTTTGTTCTCTTCAATTTTGTTTGTATTTTTGTGTTTTTTCATATTCAAGGTTATTTTATTAATTTTTGTTAATTGTCTCAATTATATTGTGCATTTTTAATTACATATTAATTAATTTTCTTGATTGTTCTGTTCAGGTTTGTTCACTCTGTTATCTGGTTGAATTTTGGATCATTTTTGTTCATTTTTGGGTTATTTTGTACATCGTCTTGATTATTTTGTGCAATTTTGATTACATCAGTTCACTTTTTGATTTTTTTGTTTATTCTGTTCATTTTTGCGTAGAGTATTTCTTTCATGTTTGTGGTTTATTTTGTTCCCTTTGTGTTTTTCTTTTTGTGTGTTTTTGATTATTTTTGTAGATTTTGTGGGTTATCTAGTGTATGTTCATTAATTTTCTCGATTCTTTTGATCACTTTCTTGATTGTTTTGTTCATTTTTGCTTGTTTTATGTACAATATAATGCACTTTCCTTACATTTGAAGTGTATTTTGTTCATTTTTTTCATTTCATATGTATTTTTCTTCATTTTATAGATGCATTAAAACAAAACGCATTCATTGTTAATCCTAAAACATTTTATTTATGTCTTTGTTTACACTGAAGTGAATTTTGACACTTGCAACATTTTATGCATTTTTGACCCTTTTTATTTATTTTGTCATTTTTTTACTGTTTAGATCATTTTCTATTATTTATTCATTTTTTGTTTATTTTCCTCCATTTTCTTTTATTGTTCTTTTTTCTCAATCATACTTTTCTGTTTTCTCTATAATTTGTTTATTCTTCAAATTCTTGTTTGGTTAATTGTGTGGTATATTTGTAAAATTCTGGCCATTTTCTTGATTATTTTGCCCATTTTTATTATTTTCATTCATTTTTTTTAGATTGTCTTTTGTTTAGTGTCTTGATCACTTTGTATGTTTTTCATTTTGTGCATTACTTTCCTTATGTTGATTGATTTTTTGATTCCCCTATGGACCAATTCTGGTCAATGTTTTGATTATTATTTTTTGTCCATTTCTGATTAATTTTATTAATTTTCTTGATTTTTCAGTTTGATTCCGAGCGTTCTCTCTATACTTTGTTTATTATGATTTTGTAATTTTGTATTCATTTTCCTCATTTTGTGGGTTAATTTGTTCAGGTCCCTGTGATTTTTTTGGTTATTCTCTTGATTGCTTTGTTTTTTTTTTTTTTTTTTTTTTGCTCTTTTCTCCCTAAAATTTAGCTTACTTTACTTAATTCCGGTTTATTTCGTTCCTTTTGTTCATTTTGCAGGTTAATTTGTTCATGCTCGTTCATTTTCTCGATTCTTTCGTTTATCTTCTTGATTGTTTTATTTGTTGTTGCTCATTTTCTTTATAATTTACTGTGCTTTTCTTATTTTTGCGGCCTATTTTATTAAGTTTCGTTCATTTCATGCTTATTATTGTTCGTTTTATTCATTTCCTAAATGTATTCAGACAAAATGAGTTCATTGTTGAGCCTGAAACACTTTTTAAAATCCTTGTATTCGCTTAAATTTGCTCGGACACTTAAATCGTGCGTGCGTAAAATTGCGTAAAATGTCATGTTAAGTAGATTTTGGAGTTATTTGTGTGTGTGTGTGTGTGTGTGGGGGGGGGGGGGGTGCAGTCCTCAAACACCCACTCACACACACTGAGAGAGGAGAGAGAGAGGACAGAGAGAAAGAGAGAGAGGTAGAGAGAGCCTATGACAGAGTGGTCTCGGCGGCAGAAGGAGAGGGGAGTGGGGAGCGCACACACCAGGGAGGGCTTTTTAAATCCCCCTTTCTGTGGTTCGCGGATCATAAACACTTGAGGACTTTATAAACATGCACCTACTGGGAATATCTGTGCTACTGGCCTATCTGCTCTACTCCAACCTCGCCACCGACTCCATCCGCTCCGACTATGATGAGGATAATGAGTACAACTACGAGCACGAGCAGATGGACGAGCCGGTAAGTCCCACGTTGTGATGATTATTATGGGATACCCCTGTCTGTTCACTCTCAGCTCGCTCCGTTAGGGATGGAGTCCGCGGACCACCAGGGGGTCCGTCTTGTGAGGCCGCAGGGGTCCCAGTCGTGTCACTGTTTTTTTTTATTTTTTACTGGGATTACTGGGGTTTGCGTGGGATCCCGTGGATTAGCGTGGGAAGAGCGACATTCAGACGCAGCTTCCGCCTCAATAAGAGTCTGGTGGATGTTGGATTTCAGCGTTTTTAGCTCAGAGGAGTCTAGAAGTGTAGAGGGCACAGACTGAATGAAGAGTGAGGTAAAGAAGGGAAAGAAAATCTCCCTTTAAGCCAAACTGCGCCTAAAAATACAACTTGTGTAATATCTTTAACTTAAGAACCGACCTCTGTACGGAGAATAAACCACATCATTACTGCTCAGGTGTATTTTTCTATGCCGCTCTTTATACTAAGGAACACAGCCATTCATTTGTTGCTTTTTATTACAAGCACATGTATTTGCAGTATATTAGCCATTTATCAGGGTTAAGGAACATCCGTCCATCACGGGTGGGAATAAGTGTCAAATTATTAATAAGTGAATTATTTTAGAACAGAGAACACATCCTGAGTTCTGAAGAAGATAACCTGAAATGAACAAAATGATCCACAAATGTAACAAAATAACAAGAAAAAAAATCAAGGGAGAGAAAATAACAGAAAGTGAACAAAACAATCAAGGAAATGAAGAAAATGACAGATCAAATCAACAAAATAACTCGAAAAGTGCACAAATAAACAAGAAAATTAATGAAACACTGTAAGGAAGACAGTGAAGACAAATGAACAAAATTGTTTTAAAAAAATGAACAAAATTGAAGATGAAATGTATAAAATTGAACAAAATCCAGAAAATAAACAGACATAGAGAAATAACACAAAATGAGAGAAACATGCACAAAATAAACAAGAAAATAACCAAAAATGAACACAATAATGACAAAATGAACAGAAAAAAATGTACACATAAACACAAAATGAATAAAATGAAATGAAATTGAACAAAGTAATCAATGACAGTTAGTCTGATGACCAGCTTAAATTTACAAAAGGCTTCATGGGCTTTTGAAATATTAGAATATGAAGAATGTTCCAGAGACACTGATAAACATTTCCATTCAAGTAAGTAACTGAATTCATGTCCCTGAACTGGAGATGTGTGTGTGTGAAGTATTCTCATGATGCCACAGTGAATGCATAATTACTTCATGGTGATCATCGTGAATTAATGACAAATCAGAGATTAATTCATCCATTAAATCATCATGTTATGTATTCTGAATATTAGTGAATTATCTGGGTCCATCAGCTATGCGGGTCCCTGTGGATGTTCACATACGTTTGTGTAGCTCATGCTCTCAGGAGGTGCTTCATGAGTGTCTGTGCATTCTGAGATGAGTGTCTGAAAAAGATAAAAATTAAGACAATTTGTAAGTTGAAGGCAGTGTGTGTGTGTGTTTTTTTTTTTTACCTTTATATTTTGAGGTGATTCTTAGTCCCGTCGTGGAGAAAGGGATGTGTGAGGTTTTCCCTGTTTTTCTGGACTCAAAAGGAAACATTTCTTTTTCAAGCTTAGTGAGGATGCTGCACCTCTGTGTTGCATACACCGGCTGTACATGGAGGAATGAAATATACTGGAGGTCTGCATGTGAAGAATTTCTCCCCAAGCTGAAGCCATAACACTTAATGAGCAGTTAACATAATGCTGGTGTCATCTGTTCTGCTCTTCATTGAGCTTCTATTCCTTTCTGAGCCCACCTGAGGACACTACTGTTCATCTTCAATGTATAATATATGTAAAATTAATGAATTGAGCCTTTGTCCAGCAATATATACACACTGCCCTTTGACAAATCATTTTAATCTTATGATGGTGACACACTCCAGCCTTTACTGTCTGTAGTAATTTTCAAATAATCTGCAAAAGACATCACCCTGTAATATATGCACCATGTTTATTAGTACTGTACAGTGGTGCCCTGGCTAACGAATTTAATCCCTTCCGGCGTCACTTTCATTGGGCGAATCATTCATTAGCCGAAGCGAGTTTTTCTATATTATCCGTTCTGGACCCATGAAAACTCCCATACAAAGTATGTATTACACACCTGTACATGCACATTTATTGATTTATAAAGACACTTACCAGAGGAGGATAAGATGGAGAGAGCCATTTTTCTTAGGTCCCATAATGAAAAACAGAAAATGAAAAAAATTAGGTGAAACAATAGGTGGAGAGATTCGTAACCCGAATTGCAAACTTCGTAACCCAAAACCTTTTTGTTAGCTGGGGCACTATTTTGGCCAAATTTTTTGTTGGTAGAAGCGTTCGTTACCCAGGGCACCACTGTATAGCCATCTCTGTGGCTTGGATTTCATTATCATCTTCATTGTGTGGAATCAAAGCATCATGACTGATACTTTCTGATGCTTTTTTTTGCCTAAATGTGCTTCAGACCATCAGTTGTCTTGGGTAGAAGAAGGGTGGATATACTGTAGAGCCAATAGCCCTATTAATTCTACTACAGCTACTGTACAAATCCATATTATGGTGAAAAAAACCCAACCACCCAGTCCATCAATACATTAAGAAATGAAAGTCAGTCAAACTGAAAATCTCAAGACCTTCGCAATGTGTCTCCAGGTGCAGTCGACAAAACCATTAAAAATTAAACTGTCTCTCATAAGGATTGTCCAAGGAAAGGAAGACCAAGAGCCTGCTGCAGACGAGAAGCTCATTAGAATTACCAGACTCAGAAAATGAGAATTTACAGCGACTCAGATGGTTTTGTCCACTGTACAAATCGGCACATTCTAAATTGTTGAGATTTTTCAGATTGACTGACCTTCATTTCTTAGGGCACATTCACTCCAGGATAGTCTGGACGGGGGAGTTGGTTCAATTGGGTGGGGCTCGCCGAAAAATGTCACTCTTATTTGGTTTGGTCCACATTCACACTACACTTTACTTAAGCCGAAACAAGCACTGACCAAGAAGAAAAAAACACAAGGAATAAGAAAACCTGGCTCATTGTTTGGCCAGGACTGAACACGGAAATCCATCCCGTTCTGTCACTTGTTCATCACAAGTAAACAATGGAACTACAGCAAATTTATGCACGTGTTGCATAGGATTTTCACTAGAAGCCACCCAGTATGAGCAGCAGCCGGGGCAGCGAGTTATCCAGCATGTTCCTCTGTGTAACCACAGCAGCATTCATCACCGCTTTCGTCCGATTTCTCCCTCAGGACCAGTGCTTTCATTCAGCATGCTGGATATCTCACTGCAGAGAGTGACAGACTACGACGTGTTGCTGTGTTTACACAGATGCCAAGTGAAGTATTTCAAGCATTTAAAAGTTTTAACACCACATACTGTATATTTCCGTAAATCATTCGTAAGGTAGAATAATCATGACCCTCATAATAATATGGAGTTGTACAGTAGCTGTAGTAGCACTAATAAGGCTGTTGATGCTGTAGCCACCCTTCCGCTGTACAAGACAATTCATGGTGTAAATCACATTGGGTGTGTTCAGTATTAGTGGACAATGTTGTAAATAATAATAATAATAATAAGAAGAAGAAGAAGAAGAAGAAGAAGAAAGAAAAATACTTTAAGAGAAGGTTTTGACCAGTTTAAAACAAAGGGCCATAGTTGTAGATATTGGGGGAATAGGCAAGAAGAGCTATGCACTGATTTGCCTTCATTCTAGTCCAAACTGCTTGAAATGTGCCGATATCCCAACAATCACATCAGTTTGATCTGAAAAATGCACATTTGGATTTGAACATGGAGGAAAAACTCACGGCCCAGATGTTCTTCGTCAGTTTGACTCAGTTTGACCAAAGATCTCCATTCACGTTCTGATGGATTCTCCTCATGTGTGTGGCTTAAAACAAAAGGCATGTTGGTAACAGCCTCCGCTCTGAAGTGAAAGCCGGGTCTTTTTGAGTATATTTTCCTAACTGATTGTAATCATGCGTTCTGGTGCACAGGATATCATTACAGTTTTCACCGGAGCATATTCTGCTGATTTGGGATCAGAACGAAACGCTGAAACACAAAGACTGATTTTGTTGAGTAAACCAGATGATCTCTCCAGAGCTGCTGACTTTAAAATCAATGTTTATTCTAAGGTTTATTGTTTTGCACACATGACGTGCACTAGCTTTTGTTTCGAGGCTTTTATTCATCTGTCAGATTCTATTCTAATGCGTAGATTGATACACTATTGAAACACACCTTTCTTTAATGCACTGCCAGCAGATTTGTCCTGTACTAGAACTGGCTGAGAAAGTTAGAGAGACACAGAGTGAATGTTTTCTAAGGGGGAGGATTAGACGGAGTGTTTTCAAATTAGCTGAAGAAAGGAGCCGATGGAGGCAGGTGTCACAGGGGTCAAGTGTGTGTGTGTGTGTGTGTGCAGGGTAAAGGGGGAGGGGGGCTCAGCAGTAACATGCATTTGATCACATTAATTGGGATGATGAGTTCTCCTTCTGCTTCTGTCCTTCATCTTTAAATCCCTGGTACTTATTCTGAGGAGTTTAAAAAAACTTGACACCATCTCAATCTTGCGGTCAGATGAAAACCTCATATCTGTCAGGTATTTGCTGCCCTTCACACAGTTAATTTAAATTTTTTTGCAGGTGGATCAGTTGGATACCGTGTCTTCAAGTCATTGTCAACCGTGTTTTTAGAAATGTCATAGTATTCGAATAAATTGCACGTTCAACATGTGGCTTCATTACATTTTCCTAATAATGGGATTTGCGTCTTGATTTTGTTGCAAGGATTTAAAAGTGCTTTGGTAAGGGTAAGTTTGTTTGTGTAGTACACCAAATTAACTTAATTAATTAACAATTTAATAACTAATTAACCAGTATATTTGTCATCTTTGTGGCATTATGAATTCAGTAACTGTCACCACACCACCTTAGCATCTTGATGACATGAAATAAGTCCACTCAGATGAGAGGAGCTCATCAAAACATGCTACGTTCAGGTGATGTAGGAAAAATACCAATGCGGGACTTTACAGATCTCAGTCTCCGATGATTCAAACCAGATGTGAACCCCAATAAATACCATGATTTACCAGGAAGCTGCCCCAATGTTGAAATACATTTTTGGTCATTCTGCCCACATGTTCATCTATTAACTGTGAATATGTTTCTCTAGATGGTGCATACACAGCCGCATTATTAAGGAGCCCTTCCTAGTCCTGAGTTAGATCCTTTTACCTTCAGAACTGCCTTAATTCTTGGTGCCACAGATTCAAGGAGGTGCTGAAACATTCCTCATAGATTTCAGCCCATACTGACATGATAATGTCACACAGTTGCTGGAGGTTTGTCGGCTGCACATCCATGATGCCAATCTCCCATTCCACCACACCCCAGATGTGCTCTATTGGATTGAGATGCGGTGACTGTGCAGGTCACTGGAGTATAGTGAACTCTGGTCATGTCAGACTGGTCAACAAACCAGTCTGACACGATTGGAGCTCTGTGACATGGTGCATGATGAAAGTGTCCATCAGAAGATGAGTACACTGGGGTCAAAAATGCATGGACTCAACAATGATACTCAGGTAGGCTGTGGTGTGTAAGTGATGCTCATTTGATACTAAGGGACCAATAAGGGACCAAGAAAATATCCCCCACATTATCACACCACAACCACTAGCCTGAACCGTTGATACAAGGCAGGATGGATCTGTGTTTTCATGATAATTATGCCAGACTCATCAGACCTGGCAACCTTTTTCCTGTCTTCTGTTCTACAGTTTTGGTGAGTCTGTATGACTTGTAGCCTCAGTGCCCTGTTCTTAACTGACAGGAGTGGCACCCGGTGTGGTCTTCTGCGACTGTTGTTCATCTGTTTCAAGGTTCAACATGTTGTGCATTCGGAGATGGTTTTCTGCCTACCTTGATCGTAACCAGTGATTATTTGAGTTGCTGTTGCCTTTCTATCATCTCCAACCAGTCTGACCTTTGGCATCAATAAAGTATTTTTTGCCAAGATTGCTGCTTAATGGATGCTTTCTCTTTTCCAGACTATTGTCTGTATACCCTGATATGGTTGTGTGTAAAAATCCCAGTAGATCAGTAGTTTTTGAAATACTCAGACCAACAACCATGCCCTGTTCAAAGTCATTTAAATCACCTTTCTTCCCGATTCTGACACTTTATTTGAACTTCAGCAAGTTTTCTACTTGCTTAAATGCAATGAGTTGCTGCCACGTGATTGGCTGATTCGATATATGTGTGAACAAGCAATTTAACAGGTGTACCTAATAAAGTGGTCATGAGGGTAGATTCAGTAAAGAAAACTATTGCCCTTGACACTGGAAAAAATAAGAATATATTTAGTGTCCCAGTACCCGGGATAGGAAAACATCATCATTCAGTTTCAATATTCTCAGTGATTCTTCAGCCCCCTCTGTCCTGATTTCACTATTTCACTCAGGTTTGCCATCTCTCCCTAAAATAACCATAATAAATTAAAAGGATGGCTGTTTTAGTTGATTAAAATACATATTTTTGAGCAATTTATTTTCATGTCCAGGAACTTTGAAATCCCATTAACATCATATTTAAACAACATGTAAGACAGGTGGCATTACATTTAGAAAACAAGAACAGTTCAGTCAGATGCATCCTTGACATTTGCCACTAAACTCT
Organism: Pseudamia nigra; assembly: GCA_029823295.1. Lineage (NCBI taxonomy): Eukaryota > Metazoa > Chordata > Actinopteri > Kurtiformes > Apogonidae > Pseudamia > Pseudamia nigra. The sequence goes on along the minus strand of JAQQAE010008022.1, from coordinate 3,722 downwards.
TTTCTGCTCAATTCTTCTTCTTCTTCATCTTTTCCTTTCGGCTGTTCCCTTCAGGGGTCGCCACAGTGAATCATCTGCCTCCATCTCACCCTATCCTCTGCATCTTCTTCTCTCACACCAACTACCTTCATGTCCTCCTTCGCCACATCCATAAATCTCCTCTTTGGTCTTCCTCTAGACCTTCTGCCTGGCAGTTCCAACCTGAACGAATAAAAAGTAAAAAAAGACAGAAACTGAAAAAACATACTAAAATTAACTAAAATGAACAAGAATAAACATGATAATCAAGAAAGCAAATGAAAATTATCCAAAAAAAGCAAACTAATGACAATGAACAAAATGAAAATGAATAATACAAATTAATAGAAATGAACCAAATAATTTAAAAAAAAGAAACAAACTGAATAACATAACACTGTATAATACAAACCATTTGCGTTGTCTTCTGTCAGTCTCATGTCAGTCAAACATCTGCGTCACCATGGCAACAGATGCTGCACTTCAGTAAAACTCCCACAGCAGCAAAGCCCTTTTTCAGGCACATTGTGACCCACTCAGAACAAGTCTGTCACCTACTTTTAGGTCAAAAACCTGGATGTAAAGCATGTTCCCAGTGACCACTAATACTGTTTTTAACCCCAAGAGAATCGTTGTAATTTCATACACATGTAATCAGTGTCATATATTAACATGCATAAATTAACCAGTTATATTATTAGTATATATTAGGCCAAGGCGGACTTTACAGTCAAAAGAAACGTTTTTGGATAGAAAGAGAAAAAAAATGTGTGACGAGCTGCAAAAAAAAAAAAAATCACGGAACTCTGTGTTCCACATGTCTTTATGGCAACACGTTCAAATTAATGAATGATTTTAGTCATTTTTGGTCTTTTTTTCTTTTTTTGTTCATTTACTTAACTATTTTGTTCCTTTTGCGGATAGTTTAGTTTATTTTTATTCTTTTTGCTTATTATTTTATTCATTTCTGTTCATTTTTTATTTCATTTTTTGTTCATTTATTTAATCAATTTGTTCATTTCGCGTATCATTTAGTTCATTTTTGTTCCTTTTGATTATTATTTTATTCATTTTTGTTCATTTTGTTTTATTTTATTTCATTTGTTGTTCATTTCCTTAATTATTTTGTTTATTTTGAGGATTATTTAGTTCATTTTTGTTCCTTTTAGATTACTCATTTATTCATTTTTGTTCATTTTCTAATTTTTTTAATTTTTCATTTACTTAATCATTTTGTTCATTTTCAGATAATTTAGTTAATTTCTGTTCTTTTTGTTTAATATTTTATTCATTTTTGAGAATTTTTATCCATTTGCATGATTCTTACTGTATTTTTCATGCGTTATTATGTTCATTACTGTGCATGTTTTTGTTCATTTTCTTGTATTTGGCCATGTATTCATATTTTGCTCATCCTGTTGATTTTATTGTGATTTTTCTATTTGTTTTAAATTCAGCCCATTTACTACTTTAGGATGTTTTGGAATGATTTTGTTCCGTGTATCTTAAACATCTTCATTATTTTGTTTATTTCTGTTCAGTTTCTTGGTTTTGTTCATTTACTTGATTATTTTGTTCAATTTGCTAATTAATTTTTTTTTTTTTGCTGTTCATCATTTTATTTACTATATTGTTTATTTTCTTGATTGTGTTCTCTGAGTTATTTTTTCAGATTTGTCTTAATTTTTTCTACTGATTACTTGTCTTTGTTTGTTGATTTAATGCTAAAGAGCCACATGTGGCCCTGGAGCCGCAAGTTGCAGACCTGTGTGTTAGGCTGACGTCCTAATGTTCATGATGGTCTTGCATATGGTCTGTTGTATTTGCTTTGTTTTCACGGGGCGACAACCAAGCAGCACCAGTAGAACAACGCCGGCAGCGAGACAGAAGAAGCTGAGTAGAAGGAGAGCATGTCAGGTATAATTGGTGTAAGTGAGGCATCCAGTTTCAATGATGTCATTCTTTGCAACCACTGTCCACTCTTGCATACAGTACCATAGGCCTAGACTTCAGGGGAGGATGGAGGGTGGGGGTCCCTCTCAATTTTTGTAAAGTGTGCATTCGCTCACCCTCTATAAAGCCCTTCACTTTAGATGATATGCAGCTTTTTGTGTCCAAAAGTACTGCTTTACATATGTAATGGCATTGACTGTTGTTTTTTTTTTACTCATTTTAAGTTCATTTAGTCACTTCTTTTGTTTCATTCACTTGTTTGTTTTTTTTCTTGATTATTTGTTTCACATCGTTGCTTATTTTCATCATTTTTGTTTATTTTTCTTGATCCTTTGGTATGCTTTCACTTATTTGGGAGGTTATTTTTGCTAATTTTGTCATTTTCTTGATCAACTTTACTCATTTTCCTGACCATTTTGTTTGTTTTTCCTCATTTATTTGGTTCATTGTTGCCCCTATGCCCTGTTAAAAATAGTTACACTGGCACTGTTGACTACAAAATTTAATTTTTCAACTTTAAACTTCAATACTTTCCAAAAAAATTGTTTCTTTTTTTTCACGGAGTTCTTTTTTAATTTATATCATGATTTAGTTAATTACAATTAAAAATTAATCCTTTAGATGCCAGTTTTGTTCATATACCACCAAACACTTTTTTTTTGAAAAATTCACTATAATTTAATATTATAGAAACAAATTTGACTATGATTATTACTAGTATCACCAGTCTGAATAAGACTGGCGAATTAGTGATAAGATTGATTTTGCCGCATTATGACTTTTACTAACTACAAGATTTGTACCGTAGACTTCCGTTATAAACACATTTTTGACACACCCCTTTAAATTAAAGTGAAAAATTATTTTGCATATATATATATACTGTGTATATATAATTTAAACTCCACGAAGTTTTGTAAAAATAAAGTCATCCCCAAAATTTCCCCATTTTAGCCCCTTCCCCATTGACCTTCAGTCACGCTTTGTAGCAAAATGGCATCCTTGAATAATTTAAATTTTAATTTAAATTTAAATAATTTACCCTGGAAACCAGTTCAGAAAAACTTAACCAAAATGGCTTTGATGTGTAGTCAGTGATCAACTCTTTCAGTTAGAATGGTTGAAGTGAAAAAAAAGTGTCAGTGTGTAAACAAATCACACACACTGAAATCCCTGTGGAAAAAAGGACATTTTATGTAAAACAGAAAAACAAGCAAAACATAGTACATTAGGCTACAATAAATGAATTGCACTTCACAAGTTACTATTTGAGTAGTTTTTGTTATATTTTTACTATACTTGCTTACTCAAGTACTTCTTTTTCTTCTTTTTACTTCTGAGTCATTAGAGTAAGTTTAAAGTACCAGTACTTTTACCTGAGTATCATGTGTGTTTACTCCACACACACCTGGTCTTACCTGTTTGGACCAGGTGTGGACTTTGTAGAGCAGAACAGAAGCTCATTTAATGCTTCTTCTGTATAATCACCACTTGTATGTCCATTTACAGTAAGTTTGCAGTATTTATCCATGTACTTGGGCGACACGGTGGTGCAGTGGGTAGCACTCGTGCCTCACAGCTAGAAGGTCCTGGGTTCAATCCCCACACAAACACAGGGAGAACTGTGTTTGTGTGGGTTCTCCCCAGGTACCCTGGCTTCCTCACACAACTAAGAACATGTACTAGGTTAATTGTATGCCATAGTTGTGAATGCAAATGATCATCTGTATAGTCATGAGGTCTCAGCCTCA
>JAQQAE010008021.1:0-15470 GCA_029823295.1 Pseudamia nigra | reverse complement strand
AGCTTCATGAGGTCGTGACCTAAAATGGTGTTGGAAAACCATTTCAGGTGACGACCTCATGAAGCTCATTGAGAGACACCAAGGAGTTGCATCGCTATCAAAAATGCGAGGGTGGCTACTTTGAAGAAACTAGAATGTAAGACATGTTTTCAGTTATTTTACACTTTTTTGTTAAGTACATAATTCCATGTGTGTTCATGCATAGTTTTGATGCCTTCAGCCAGAATCTACAATGTAAATAGTCAAAATAAAGGAAATGCGTTGAATGAGAAGGTGTGTCCAAACTTTTGGCCTGTACTGTATGAATCACTAATATGTGTTTGGTCTCCCTTTTTCATCTCTCCATTTTCAGAGGTGGTGTGCTGGAAGCTGAGGGCACAGTGGAGATTAAATTCAGAAGGAAAGACTTGCTGAAGGCCATGAGAAGATTAGACTCAATTTATGCTTGTCTGGTGGAGCAGCTTGGTAAAGGCAATTTTATTCTTTTTGGGTTTTTTTTAAAAATACTGCTGGGTATAGGTTAGTAACTGAACGCATTTCTGTTTTTCTCAGCATCCCCAGACCTGTCTGAAAAGCAGTGCAAAGAGCTGGAGGCAAAACTCAAAGCAAGAGAGGAATTCCTGATGCCCATCTACCACCAGGTGGCAGTGCAGTTTGCAGACCTCCATGACACCCCAGGCAGAATGCAGGAGAAAGCTGCCATCACTGTGAGTCTATACCACATGGTTACTTTAACAGGGATTATGTACAGAAAATAGCACATTAGGCAGATCAGTTATAAAATGTTAAAAATGTGCCCTTTAATACTGACAGGATATTTTGGAGTGGAAGAATGTGCGGACCTTCTTCTACTGGCGCATGCGTCGCCTCCTGCTGGAGCAGGTGGTCAAGTATGAGATCCTGCAGGCAAACAAGGACGTCAGTGATGGACACATGCACTCAATGCTGCGCCGCTGGTTTGTTGAGACCGAGGGAACAGTCAAGGTGTGTGCAGAGAGTCAGTGTTACATGTCTACAGTCATACTCCAAAAGTTAGATCTTTATGGGCAACAGTACTAGATTGGCATTACAGGGAAATGTTAGTGTAATATGCATTTGAAGTTGCCTCTACCCACAGGCCTACCTCTGGGATAACAACAAAGAAGTAGTGGAGTGGCTGGAAAAGCATTTGTCCAAGGAGGATGGCACTCGATCGGTGATTCGAGAGAATATCAAGTACCTGAAGAGGGAAAACACTTTAAAACATATTCGCAGGTACATACACAAAAGCTCACAGAGATGCACAATGCATTATCACTGATGACAATGCTGTGTAAACCTAAAAACAGAAGAAATTCAGACAATGCAACACTATTGAAATGACTTGTACATTGCAGACAGAAAACACAACCTGTCATAATTTGTCCAGTCAAAGTCATTTTATTTGTAAATGCACCATTCCTCCGTTTTCCCTCTGTGTTTGTCCCTAACTGACTAAACCTCATCTTGCTGCTTTTTTGTAGAAAGACCATGTTCATAGTCCCCTATTAAGATCTGCTGTTTGAAATCACATTGTATTCAGCGAAGTTTAACTCAGTTTTAGGCCAAAATAGCCCATTTGTAGTTTTTCCAACCAGTCTGCAGACCCAAAAATGAGGACCAGCTGCATATTAAAAAAAAAAATGAAGGTGACCAGAAAAAACATGAAATGTTATGTTCATAGTGTCTACAGTGAAATACCAGTCCAAGTCAATTTTCATAGTGCTGCATTATTTTTTTTTTATTTTCCATACTGTCCAAACTGTTTCTGATTTGGCGTTTGTATTCCAGTGTGTTTAATATGTATGTTTGTCTGTTAGTTTGGTGCAGGCCAACCCTGATGTAGTGATGGACTGCATCATCCACATGAGCCAAAACATCAGCCCGTCCCAGAGGGCAAAGCTCTCTCATCTACTGTCGACTATGGACAGCACCAGCACCAGTTAAGCTGAAGGACTTTTTAATGTTATAGTATGAAACAGAACAAGAAAAACTTCTGTTTGTTCTGACAAAGGGTAATTTAACAAGCACATCAGTGTTAATGGTGGCTATTAGGATTAAACTGAGGGCACTTTTTTGTAAGAGTGAGCACAAAGAATTAATTATTCCTCACTGTCATAAAATCACTACACTGTTCAGTCCTTTCTGAACTTAGATATGTTCAATCCTACACTGACAGAGATTATTTTTGTGAGTTGTGTCATTTCAGGTGCTTTCTGATTCACTCTTTATCACTTTAATGCACATTTCTCTTTGCTCTATTTGTATATAATTGTGCTTGTAGTAAACAGGCTTAATAAAGTGAGATAGTCACTAGAAAAATTACTATAGTTTGCAGTCATCTTTGAATATATTTATCCAATATGAGCTCACATAGCTGATCACCTCCTTGATCACTCTTCAAATATAACACATATAATAATGTATATTTACGTGTTTCTGGGTCAGCAAAATGGTTAAACTACCTGATCCTTTTAAGTGCTGCTGACTTTTTTTTTAATTTTTTATAATTTTAGTGTAGTATTACAGAAATGCAGAAGTATTATTTTTCAGACAGTATAATGATTGCAGCTGTATTCATCATTTCACCATCCACCTGTTTCTTTCTGCCTTTCAGTTGTTTAAATATGTTCTAGTGTTATGAGTGTATAGCCAATGAGATTAATAGAAGTTACTGTGACAATTTATGTAATATGTCTCAACATTTCTTTAAGGTTTGTCTGAGATTAATTTTGTTTAAAGCTCAGGTTTTGGTTAAAGGGTGATATTATTTGATTTTGTAACTTGATTTACCTTATCTGTGATTAAAAAATACTACAAATTTCAGCCATGACATTTCATGTGAATGTATAATAAATCGTCTGTTTGTGTTCTGAAAAAGGGCTTTTTGTTAATAAATATTAATATATTTTTGTCAAATGAAACATCCTTATTTACCCATGTGATTTTTATTATGATCAAGTCATTGAAAATGATATACATGTGACTGTCGGACATGTTAACCACAATGAATATGAATAATGTGTAAAATCTGGATGATAATGTTGGCACACAGCAGTGTTCTGAGATGATCTGGGTAAATACAGTTGAAAGAAAGCTTTTCTGTCACAATAGCAGTTTGAAACATTCAAATATATACAGCAAAATATTGATCAAGTCGTCACCTTTTCCAGCTCCCTTTTATAAATATAAATAAAACATCACAGCAATAATATCTAGCACAATACAATACAGACAGGAGCTACAGTGTGGCAGAACTTTAAAACGCAGAATGAACAGCAGAAAAAGTGGTGGATGCTAACATACGGTACATATACTTCGCCACGTAGAGTTTTCATACTTACATAGGCTTTGAAGCTTTGCTTGGCAAAGTCAGAACCTATACATTTTAAAGTCACACTGAGTCTCACATGCTTTTTTTTCCCTACAGACACCTCTATGCCCAGTTTTCTTGTGGATTGTAGAACAAAAAGTTCTTTTAATATATCCCAAGTAATTTGTATTTTGTATCACATCAAAAACTTCAGACATCTTCAGTGGGCATCTGCAGATAGTTGAGTGTTAGAGACAGTTCAGCTGCTCTTTCTTCGGTGGCTTTAAAGCAAGACAATGGGCTTGATGTTGGCGGCTGAGCCAATGTACTGGGAGGAGAGGGGATCCTGAGAGCTGTAAGAGGTGTAAAGGCCCGTCACCTGCACATCTGACAGTGGCTGGTTCGCTCCGCTGGAGGAAGGAGGGAGGTTGGCTGATCCCAAATCATAGTCTGATAGTCGCAGGGGGGAGTTACTGATGGTGCCCAAAGCATCCAGGTTAAAGCTGTCGTCCTTCATTTCTTCCCAAAGATTACCTGTGACAAAAGTTTAATGTATTACTCTAATAATTTATGTACCCAGGTTGCTCTACAATATCATTTTGGCAATTGAATGGGAAATCCTACTTGATTAAGAGTATAAATATTATCAACAAAATATAAAGTATGGGAGTAAAAGTGCTGTTTTAGTCCCACTGACTGATGTACTATTGTACAATGCCTAGTCAAAAAATAACCACCAGTGTTAAACAGGAAAATCAGATTCTTCTATCAGATAATGACTGCAGTGATTCATGTGGTTCAAAAAGTTCTTTCACTCTAACTGACGCAGTGAGAAACTTATCTCTGATTTTCTTTTGCTAATGATACAGACATATTTTCATGATGATGATGTCGGGACTCATGGAACTTAGATAGTAACATAGTGGTTTAGGGAGCACGGCAAATCATTTTCACGCATGGATTGGCCTCCACTGAGTCCAGACCTTAACCCCATTGTGAATCCTTGGTAACTTTACACAGTGCTACTATTTTCCATTAATGCAAGATCTTGGTGAAAATTAATGCAACTCTGGATGGAAATAAATGTTGTGACATTGCATGATCTTATTGAAATGATACCCTGAAGAATGCATATCATAATCAGAGTTGATCGTGGTCCAGTGCAAATATTAGGGAGTGATAGTTGTTGGGATGTGCAGCATAGTTAATGGCATCATATTAATTTTTTATCCCACACTGAGGAAATTTCTTCTCTGTGGGTGGCCACTGTGCAGCATCAGGGTGATTAAGGGCCTTGATCTAGGGCCCACAGTGGTGATGCTGGTTCAGAGATTCAAACCAGCAACCCTATGATCACAGGCCTGCTTCTCTAGACTCTATGCCACACCACCTAATACTCAAGCATGAGTGTTGTTACAAGCTGTTACTGTTTCTGCTAGAGGGACACCAGATATATCTGACTGTGCATCACTTTATTAATGGGAGGAGAAAGACAAACAAATCTATTATCACATTTAATTTTTTTCTCTAACCTTTTGCTGCTTTAAATGTTTACTGGAATGAAACCTTGTGGTATGTTTGGATGGAAAAATCCCTATCCGATGAAACTGTAAACAACCCTTAGAAATGTGAGACAACTACACTTCTACACTTTTTATTAAAAATGAGATACATCTAGTTTAATTTTAGCAATGTCTTGCATTTAACAGCTGATTGAATCCACTGTGCAAAGACTTTGTTTTAAAGTTAACTAGTAAAGAAACTTTTCAGATACACAGAATAAAAAGTCCAGTGTTTCTCTGTGGTGTATAAAGTAACATAAACTCAAAATACTCTCCATGTGCATTCATTCTCAATGGGATTTAGCAAAAAACACTGTGGCAACCATCATCTTCACATGTAATTTATTTCCAAGTATTATGATACTTGGGTCACAAGGAGTCACCACATTTCTGTTTTGGGTCCTAAGCTGAAAAGGTTTGAGAAACATTGCTCCATAGTAAAGTAAAAGTACTTCAGATATGTAGTACAGTATAGTTTACTTGAGTAAATTTACACTCCAGCATTAAATGTGTGAACATTGTTTCAAGGAAAACATGACTTTTTTAAAGTGATCTTTACCTTGAAGAGCAAAGTCCATGATGCTAGGATCCAGTGCATCCACCTCTGTGTGTGTGTCTCCGTGTACGCTGTAGAAGTCGTCAGGGGGTTTGCTGGCCTGCTGGGTGAGTGGACTGTGGGAAAGGTCAGGAACTGTGTGCAGGGGAGGCGTCTGGGCTGGAGCAGGGGACATGGGGGCCAGCCTGGCTTGGGCCTGGAGCTGAGCCTGCAGCTGGTGGTGTTGGTGCATGGGTAAGCATGGCAGAGACAGGGTGACGATGGGCTGGGACTGAATCTGGGCCGGGACAGGCAGTGGGAGGCCTGTGGGACAGCTGGGCAGCCGGGTCATTCCTGGATCTAAAGGCTTACGCCTGCAGTTCTCTGGACGGTCTGTGATCAGTTTGTCCAACTCATCTGCACAGAATAAAATAAACCAATCAGACAGTTTGGCATGACACATAGACTATATATTAGGCATGACAGCACAGACTGTAACGATGCATTACGTAATAACACCATATGATGTAATAACTCAACACACTGTAATACATTTTCAATTCACTCAAGTATTTAGACTTATATTAGGGACAAAGATTTATCACAAATGTTAGATAAATTTTATTTCTAGAGACTATTATAGAAGCTGTTATAGATGGATTGTGAATGCTGTAAAAATTCTCCAAATTATGTATTCTTCAGGCTTTAAATGCACTGTGTACCTCATAACACCAGTAAGTATTTAAACAGATGAACTTTTTAGGAGCCTTTTGTGCATCTTTTTTATATTTATTTATTACATAATCCGTTAGTACATTTTTGTATGGAACTCTTGTATGTAAGTTTTTAATGTTTTAGTATGTTGATGTATATTGATAATTTCACCTTTTTCATTTGTTTTAGTAAGTTGAAAACTAAATATGTATTTTGTTGAAAAAGAAATGAACGCACTATGCAATAACATTCACATTTGTGTAATAAACTCAATCATAATAGTAGTCTTAATCTGATCAATCATGTAGTTGCACAAGAAATATATAATCACAATATAAAGGTCTAAATCTAGGAGGTTTGAGATTGATCTAATTTGGAGAAATGAAAAAATAGCAAGAAGGAAATTACAACTTTCTTTTGTACAAAAAGTTTTTGTATATATGTTTTTCTGTTTTCACCTTACTGTATGTCTGACTTGACTATTCCAAATGAGGAATATGTGCATTTTCCTTGACAACAAAGCAAAACAGTAAAATCTCAATTGCAAACTGCAATTGCAGTACAGTATTGCTCACAGTTATTGCAATATGACTTTTTCACCTAGTAGTGAAGCCCTGTCTGAAATTATAACATGTCAGCTCCTTTTCCTCACTCACTCCCTGCACTGCGACAAAGAATGCTTCGTCAACAAGCTTGGTCTCTATGTCCTGGCCTATGGCACATGCATTATTGAGGGGCAAAGGCTATTATTCAGTATATCTCAAAAGTGATCTCGATAGGCTCTATGGAACTGACAGGGCAAGAAATGAACAAAACGTTACACAAAACTGGGACTCTGGAAATGTCTGGATGCCACCTGCTGGGACCATCCACGTTGATCCACAGATGATAAAACAGCCTCACCATGATATGCACATGTATTTTATAATAAATTATTATATTTGCAGTGTTTATTGCACAATGGAAGTACCACCTCACTGTTTTCTTACATGTTGTGTTGAAGCTGTTTATTACTGGTGTTAGTACATAATGAAGTGAGCACTGATTAGATTTTGTTGATTTATTGTATAATGAGTTGTTTGACCTATGACAAAAAAATAAACTCATGACTGACCGGGGTTAGCCATGCTGCGGCGGATGGCTGGGAGGTCCTTGCGTTTCCACTTCTGCATCTCTTCTTCCATCTTGTCAATTTTGGCAGGGTTCAGTGCCCATAGACAGCCTTTTCGGGATGAGCTGCTTGTCTTGTTCTCCACTTTTTCAAAGCATTTGTTTAAGGACAGGTTGTGTCTGACTGAATTTTTCCATCCATCAGGTGCAGTCTGCAGGAATATCAACAACCGGACATTATTCATTCAGCCACATTTGTTATCTTTACAAACACCACACAGTTACTTTTGAATGCTGTAGAACATAAATGATGAATGATGATGAAAGAAAATAATGTATGTTTTACCTTAAAATAAGGAAAGTGTTCCTTCATAAAGCTATAGATCTCACTGACTGGTAGACTACCAGTTTTGCTGTTCTTCAGAGCCATGGCAATCAAACAGCTATGACAGACACCAGAAAAAACTGTATTATTCATTGTAAACAAGAAGAATAAGCATTTCATAGATTTGTTTATTTATAATCGGATAGAGTCAGAGATGTGCAACCTGTAGGAATAGATTGGTTTGGGGAAAGTCTTGGGCTGCAGCTCCTGGTCTTGTGGAGCAAGGCGAGGTTGTGTGAATAGACTTTGGTTGTTGAAAGAGACATTGCTATAAAGTCCACCAGCTGAACGCTAACAGAAGAAAACACATAGAGAGAACAATATTGAGAAACATTCATCTTTCACTTTTGATGAAATCCAGGTTTATGGTTTTAAAGTAGGTTTTACCTGTTGTTCAGTTTGGGTCAGGGAGTACACCTGCTGGGGTGTTGGCTGGTAGACTGAGGTAGGGCACTGGTATCCTGGAGAGGGCATCCCACTCATGGAGAACGGAGACATCTATATATATATATATAAAGAGAATGGTGCATTTTACAATACAAGTGGCACGTGATACAAAGCTATAACAGTGCAGTAACTCATTCAATAGTTCATTTTTGCAGTGGTGTTAAAACTCACACTTCCACTGTGGGTGTTGATGATGCTGATTCCCAGAGGGCTGTGCTGCATGTTGCTCTGGAGGTGAAGCATGGAGCCCTGTCCCGCTGGCATTGTCACACTGTTCAACTGAGCTGTAATAAGAGAACAGCACTGATGTTTTTAGTTAAATAACAGGTCAAAACAGAAACAAATTATTTTCCCATCGATTTGTATTGTGGTTGAAGGCAATAAGTATGAAGACACTGGCTATTGTTCACTATAGTACCAGGAGATATTACGCACATGACTTTTCAATAACTGGGTTAATTGGGTTTTCTTCAACTGCTTCTGGATGTGCATCTTGTGTCTTTTTCACACCGACTGGAATGAAATTGGCTGTGGATTTTCAGTTGATGTTATCTTATGAGTTCGAACGGTAAATGAATCGGTTCATGTGTTCAAACTATGTAAAAACTATGTATGTTTTATTGGGAAAATTGAGGTTCCTGTTTTTCTTGACCAATAAAAAATCAATACAACCAGTTTGTTTTGATACAGTATATTGATATCTTTCTCCGGTCACTGTCTCTCAGTGCTGTTTTACTTCATTTAAAAATAATTGTATTAACAAATAATGCACACTCACACCTGTATAAGTTCTGTTCTCTGCTGTTATTGTTGTTGGTTGACCGTACACATAGAAAGCATATTATGTTAGTAAAGAAATCTCATTTGAGCCATATTCTGTCCACATCTAGACAGAAAAAAATTACTAAAATAGTCAATTTCCCAAAATAAAGGTGAAAAGATTGAACCTTAATGTTTTGGTCATTTCCACCCACTCTACTGTGAAAACACTTAATTATATTTTATGGGGAAGTTCTTGTTCTTATGTATAAAATGTGGCCTAATGGACCATAATCTGATTGATCTCTGAGGTTAACCATTCCTATGTGTCCCCTTTGATAATCTAATCCTCCCAGCAGTGGTGATTGGTCCAGCTAGAGGTGATGCTGCTTTTTGAATGTTGCACTGTCCCCACCCTGTCAGCTCACCTGTCTGTTGCTCCAACAGGCCTTGGGAGGGCCCGTTACTGTGGCCTCGGCTATCAGCCATCTGCTGTAGCCGGGGAACATCCACAGAGGTGAGCCATGACAGAGACTGCAGGTCCCCAGGGAGGTCCTCCTCCCTCAGCTGGGAGGGGTCCGTGGTCAGAAGCCTGCAAGAGAAGAGGGAGGAAGGGAGGGGGTGACGGTGGGGGTTTAGGGGTTAACACGGATGTCAGCTCAGACACATCGACCTCAAGTAGAATTTAAATCTAAACACTTTATAGAACATTTTGTCCTTCAAAGTCAAAACCACTGTAATGAGTCTGACTGTGAGGAAAAAGAGATGAAAGCTGTTCAGAGGAGCTGTGTATGAGCTGTGCTATCCAGGATTTACCATAAGAAGATTAACTACAAGTGTTATTTAGCAGTGACAGTTTTAATCAACAATGAGGGAGTTAAACAAGCTTTTCATTCAGACCAAATCATCTGTTGTGATTGGGTTTTTTCATGAGTGGTACACTGATCTTTGTTTCTCCTACTTTATTTTTGTGTTCGCCAACTAAGAAGACAAAGATACATTTAAATAAATATGGCACAATTTGTATTAGCAAATAACATTTTTCTTTTAATCTTGTTTTAAGACTTATTTAAAATTGATGCCAAATGTTGTGTTTTTAAATGGGTCTGCCAGTACTAATCAGATTTAGGTCATTATATTTTTATTTTGTTCTTTGTTTTTTGCCAATTGAGGCATAGAAAATAATATGTAATTAGTGTAACATTTAAAATACAAGTAAAAGTGTTCAAGTAACCATATTTTTAATGCTCTATATGTACATTTAATAACACACTTTGCATTTTCAAATGGATCAAACTTAATATTTTGTTGTATTTAATTCTGTTTTAACACAGTATTTTACACTTAAATCAAGGCCAAATGTTGCGTTTTTATATGTATTAGGGCTAGTGCTGCCAGCTCTGATCAGCTTTTAGTCTGTGCATCTTTTATGTGGGATCCTTGAAGGGGAAGAAAGAATAGAGAGGAATCCTCTTGAATCCTCTCCAGTCTCCGCTGCACACACTTACTGTGCACAGTTTCGTAATTGGGGTCGCTATGACAACATACTATTCAGTTACTTTGTGGGTCTGTAGACAGTGTAGGAGGTTAACCCCCCCTGCCCCCCCAAACACAGGCACCAAATCTCCTAATAAAAAAATCAACCCTGTGTCAGGTGACCACGATCTCGCTTTAACCATTGGCTGAATCATAAGTAAACAATGCATGAGATCGTTTGAAACATGGGACAGCAGCACATGTTGCCTGCAACAGTTGGCCTTGTCTATTGAAAAATGATCACCTATTGTGTCCCAAACGACAAATCTGCCCAGTGGCACGTGGCTCTATTGTCTTCCCCAGACCCTTCCTTGATTGTCTCTGTCGTTTCTTTTCTTTACCCGACCCTTGCATTAATCTGTTGGAATGACAGCCCTCACATAAGAGGGACAAATAGGATGCCATCTGCTTCCCTGTCCCTTTCCAACCTCTATCCTCCCTGCTGCCTCCCAACCCCCCACCTCCCCCCTCGTCCTCCTAAAATGGGGAAATCAACGGAGCCTCAGGCCAGAGGGGGTGCACATGTTTGAGGTCAGGGCTCTGTGTTTGCCATCTGAAGAAGTGACATCACTGCAGCCAGGAATCAGCACGCGTCCTCAGAACACCTTGCATGCACCAGTAAAAACTCCTTTTGAAGGAAACAGGTAGCTTTGTGAAGTGTAACACCACACGCAGTCTCACAGTGTTTATCTGAAGCTTTGAAGCTGGTGCACCTTGGTGGGGTGGACTCTTTGTCTCTTTGTCTTATGGCATCAAAGTAAAATAAGTTTGTGCCATAAAATGATAAGTCAGAGAAACACTGAGGCCGGAATATGCACCTGCAAGTCAAAAAATCAGACAAAGCTAGAACAAATGTTGCTTCAAAACTATGAAAAAAGACTACAAGGTGTTTTATATTGTAATAAGAAAAAAAATTGGTTAATAGAACAAATGACTTAACATGATATTTGTAGTGAATATTTACTTGTTAATGATTTCATCCACTCAAAACTAGTCAAATGTGCTTATCTAAATTTAAGTTTTTGCAGAGTGGATGTCATAAAAAACAAAAAAGCAATGAGAGTTATGTAAACAACCTATTTGGAGCCAAACACCACCATCATTACAGTTTCCTTTCCAGTGCATAAAACAAAATCACACCCAACTTTTCATTTCCGACAAATCTACTTGCTGTTGCACAAATTGATAACAAATGCCACACAGACACCGATAAAAACTGTTGCAGACATGACACAGTGGGGCAACTCCCCTCTTCTTTTACCACCAGCAGCATAGAAATTGCTCACTGATGCAAAACATGTTGAGCTGGTGTCTCCATGTATCATCCAGTGGTCACACAAGCCTTCCCAGAGGTTTAACAACATTGCATTTTGCACCTCCTCCCTGTCTCCCTCCCTCCTCCTCCTTCTTTTCTAATTGGGAGCCACTTGTGCACACTGGTGACCCAGAGCGCCCCATCTCCCCCGAGCAGGCAGGCCAAGAGGCTCAGTCTCTCCATGTGCCGACAGCGGGAGTGTAAACAGAGCTGATGGTTTCTGACAGATCCATTCAGACTGAAAATCATGTATTCTTCAGGATTTTTTTCTCTCACTTTTTAAGGCAACCCCCCACACACCAAAAGAGCTGTCCATCTACCTCTAGATTAAAGACAGTGGAGAAGACAGTCTATTCTGTGACATATTGGAAAACACCTTAAAAGCATTGATTAAAGCAAAATAGGCCTTTTATTATTTGAAGTGTGTTAGATTCAGTCCTGGGTTCAAGAATCACATCATGCACAGCCTGTTATTCAGCTTCAGACTGTGTAACTGCCTATAGCTGAAATATGATTTTTAAAAAAACTAACTGCTGTCTTATCTCACCTGTAGTCTTGTGGAGAGGGATGATGCCCAGCATTCTCAATTATTCCTGACATCCTGGAGGTAATTCCACCTTCGATCATTTCCTGGGATGTGTGGTAACTCTTCAAAGAAATAAACATATTTAAGATTAAGAGCAGATAGCAACACAAACACAAATATAACAATACAATAAAAACTCAGCATAACAACATGCTGGTAAGCATAAAATAAACTCGAGACACTTGCTACAATATTGATTAAATTACTTGAACTAAATCTGGTCAATATCAGTAAATAAGCATCATAGAATTGCATATTAATAAAAAAGATACACATTTTCCCTAAAATCAAATGTTTAACATCTAAAGCTTTAAGACAAATGCAAACACATAATAATAATATGTTAATGTGCATTAGCCTTTGTTGTGGCTGAATCTCATTTGACTGAGATTTTTTGGTCACTTCACTTTTTTAT
Organism: Pseudamia nigra; assembly: GCA_029823295.1. Classification (NCBI taxonomy): domain Eukaryota; kingdom Metazoa; phylum Chordata; class Actinopteri; order Kurtiformes; family Apogonidae; genus Pseudamia; species Pseudamia nigra. Next base: position 2,775 of record JAQQAE010008021.1, on the reverse strand, counting down.
GTACTGGGAAATTACACAGAATAAAAATATACAGTTTCCAACCAGTAGAGATTCATTACAGATGTTTAGGTAATAGTTTGGGCAGGTTAAATCATATTCAGTTTAGATGGTTTATCATTTAGCATGGCTATAGAGAAAATAATAAAACAAGCATTTAAATCATTAAAATTCCACATTTGCCTCTTTCAGCCTCACAATCCCAAACAGACTGTAATACAAAAGGATATAAATAATTCAAATCCTACCTGTTTTGGGTGATATTGTGGATTGTATGAGCCGTTCGTGAGCTCCTGTACTGTATTCACTGTGTTGCACTTGATTCTCCAAAACCGTTTTTAAATTTCCCTCTCTGGAGCTGTCCAGCGCTCGGGCATGCGCAGTGGAGAACTCAGCGCAGGCTCCCAGTGGCCCAGGGGGGCAGGAGCGCAGGAGTTTGACAACTGTCTCTTTCCAGTTCCGATTGTATCCAGACTCTCCAAGACGAGTGGAATAAAATAAAAAAGTAGATTTTTGTATTTTCTCACAGTTTTGGGTCACGGTGTGGGTGTAGTTTATTCCTGCTCCACATCCAGCAGCAACAGAATACGTTCAGAGCGTTAAATACTCCATTCACACACTCGGATTGGATTGTTAATAATTCTTCTGGAAGGTCCCTGTCTGTCCTCTTATTTCCTGGTTGGACTCCGTCTGGATACAACTCAAAATACCTTCAGGCCTAAATCCTGCACAGGCAATATGAACATGCACAAAAAATAAACACGTACATCACAGTTATAAAAAGTAGAAGTCATAGCATATCCATGTTCTCCACTATTGTCGTCTCAGGTTATTCCAATCAGCTCCCTCGGTCAGGTCTAAGGCGATGTGAGTCTCTACTTGTGCTGGCATCTGTGTATGTGAGTGTGAACTTTTTTTTAATGGGGAAGTGCTTGTGGATAATTTGCTTCCCGCCGCCGTGGCCGCGTCCTGCTCCTCTCAGCAGTGGGAAAAAGAGCCGGGGAGGCGCAGAGGGAGGGAGGGCGGGGGTCCGGGTGGGCTGCAGCAGGAGGCGGCAAAGGCAAAGACACATCTGAGGAGCAAGAGAAATAAAGTGTGGAAAATGCAAAGAGACGGTGATATGTTCAGTGGTCCGTCTTTGGTCAGGTGTGTAGTACTGCACACTCACCACCCATGGAAAATGGGTAAGTAGTCCTATAAGTGGCTTAAAATAAGTCAAATAATCGTACATAAGTCATTTAAATTTAAGGCTTTTTCTGATTTTTGTGTTTTATTTATTCATTCTTTTGGTTCAAGACCCAATAAAGAAATTTGGTGTTTCCTTGGGACCCAAACTAAATATCCACATTCATCCAGCATATTTATGTTTTACTCATATACAAACTTTAAGAATGAACGTATGAGCACAACAATCTAAATGGTGCAAAATTAACAAAATAACATGTAAAACAGAAAATATCACATATCCACATCAATAAAAAAATAATAAAATAATTAACAAAATTTTAAAAATCGCCTAAAAAGCGCACAAAATATCCACAGCTTCAATAAATAGTAAAAGAATACTTAACAAATATAAGAAATATGAACTAAATAATGTGTATTAATAATAATAATTAACAAGATGAGCAACATATCCACGTAATCAATAAAAAGCAATAAAAATAATGAACAAAATGAACAACAAAAATCCATAAAACGTACAAAATGAACAAAATAATCAACAAAATGAGAAACATATCCACATATTCAATTAAAGCGCATAAAACAATTAACAAAAATATACAAAATAAACTGTCAAACGTACAAAATAATCCACAAAATGAACAAAATAATTAACAAAATAAGCAGCATGTCCACGCCATCACTGCAAAGTAATAAAATAAATAACGAACGAACAACATGATGGGCGAAAAGAACAAAATAGTCACAACTTTGATAAAGTCAGAAAATAATTAACAAACTGAACAAAATATCCACAATATGAATGAAAAGGAATAGCATAATCAACAAATTAACAAAAAATAACAAAATGAACAGGGTAATAAATAAACGTAACAAAATTGGACAAGATAATACACAAACTCACAAAATCTGAAAGAAATAATGAACAAAATGAGTAGAAATGAGCAAAAATAGCCAAGAAATTGAACGAGCTATCCACAAAATGAACGAGCTATCCACAAAATGAATAAAAATGATCATATAAAGAGGGAAAGGCGAGTTGCAATCAGTATTAAATGTTGTACAGTGACATAATCATCTTTTGGTTTTATTGACTGAACATTCAGTTGCCAAAACCACAAAATTAAGTGTCTGAGCGGCACGTCAATGTCCAACAACTGATGAAAATCCTTAAATTATATAATATATGATATTTTAACCCACTACCTTTCATTGCACTTGTCGTTTCATGACAAAAATCCTACTTGATTTTTTGTGTATGTCTTTGTGACACACGCAGGTGTGGGCTTTTAATCTCGGAGTTGGACGTGAAACCTGTTCCAGATGAAATTTGCGGCCGGAAATTAAAGGGGAATTCCTTAAAGTCTGTGGGGGCACAGCAGTGACAGCAGTATCAGCCCCCCGGGAGCATGCAGATGGTAAATCAGCCTGTCACTATTGACACAATCAATGATCACGTGCATAAACGTAACGGACGAAAACAAGAGCATCCTCACAGCATGCCCAGGAGGTCCTAAAGCCCGTGGGTTGTGAGGCATCATGGGTACTGATGATGATGGTGACGATGTCTTGCCACTTGCACTGACCCCCCCC
>JAQQAE010008020.1:0-15470 GCA_029823295.1 Pseudamia nigra | reverse complement strand
TTCAGGTCGTCAGCTGACCTCATTCTTTGAGCACATACTGCTGCTGAACCTAGACCTGACCAACTGCAGCAACCCCAGACCAACCCCACATCATAGCACTGCCCCCACAGGCTTGTACAGTAGACTCTAGGCATGATGGGTGCATCACTTCATCTGCCTGTCTTCTCACCCTAATGCGCCCATCACTCTGGAACAGGGTAAATCTGGACTCATCAGACCACATGAACTTCGTCCATTGCTCTAGAGTCCAATCTTTATGCTCCCTAGCAAATTGAAGCCTTTTCTTCCAGTTAGCCTCGCCGTTTAGTGGTTTTCTTGAGGCTACACAGCTGTTCAGTCCCAATCCCTTGAATTCCTTTTGCATTGTGCATGTGGAAATACTCTTACTTTCACTATTAAACGTAGCCCTGAGTTCTACTGTTGTTTTTCTTCAATTTGAGTTCACCAAATGTTTAAGTGATCGCCGATCATGATCATTCAGGATTTTTTTACGGCCACATTTCTCCCTCGAAGATGACGGGTCCCCACTTTCCTTTCAGTTTTTAACAATATGTTGAACAGTTCTTAACCCAATTTTGTAGTTTCTGCAATCTCCTTAGATGTTTTCTCTGCTTGATGCATGCCAATGATTTGACCCCTCTCAAACAGACTAACACCTTTTCCATGACCACAGGATGTGTCTTTCGACATGGTTGTTTAAGAAATAAGAAGCAACTCATTGCACCAGTTGAGATTAAATAACTTGTTGCCAGCTGAAACATAATCGCCCATGCAGTAATTATCCAATAGGAGGCTCGTACCTATTTGCTTAGTTAAATCCAGGTGGCGACTTTTTTTTGGCCAGGCAGTGTATGTGGTGGTACCGCTTTTGGGACAGGTGGGGCTATTGCATGTAAGAAGAAAAGACACAATAGCATGAATGCTTTCTAACCAGTTTACTTGATCTTCACCCTTTCAGGTCGCACTCATAAAATACACAAAGTTCCCTTGAAATTCTCCTATTTACTGGCTGCTTAGGATCTTGGGGTGGCCCTTGTTGAATTGTACTTTCTTTAGTTGATTTGACTCTCATCTTAAACATCTTTGCTCAGTTTTCTGTTGGGGTTATTCTAAAACGCACCACCAAAATTTTAATTTTTTTCTGCAATTGCAAATAAGTTCCAAATATCTGTTATCAGGCTTCTCTGATAAACTGTATGAAAGAAAACAAGTCAGCTGATCTCTACACCACAATCCTAAACTATGTAACACAGAGATCTCATTCTGCCACAGTCACTTTTTGATAACACAACTATCAGACCAAATGTACTGCTTTTCTGAGTGAGGGTTCAAAAGACTCACTAACCAAAGCTTCATCTTGATAGAAATTTCTCCCTGTGGGGTCAGCTTGGATCAGAAACAACCTCTCATGGTATATTATTGTTTTCTGGCCATTTTCACAACCATATCCTGGTATTATATGGAGAAGTACTGCAATTATTTGAACAGATACTGCTTTTGTGTTTAGTGAGAATATAAAAATGATAGTATTTTTTGTTTGGGTCTCAACTAAACAAGTCTTAATTAGGTATGTAGGCTGTCGCACCATAATGCCTCATTTATAATCGTATATTGTAATGCATTTTAAAACTGCTACCCTGAAGGTTTGGATATTGTACAGTATTTGTTTGTACAGTAATAACAACAATCAGGTTAATTATTCAGCCTTCGATGAAGGATAATTAGGAGTAACACTTTTACTGTCGGGTTATTTTTTAAAAAGGACACACATTGTACCCCTTTAAAAAAGTTCGTTCCATTTTTATATGCCCACAGAATGTGTATTTTAAATTTTAGATCAATATACTATTGGGGTGCTTCATTCTATCATGTCTATAAACTCATGGCTATCAGCCATGTATAACTTGGGGTGTTTCAGTGTGCACTGCTTCAGCTGCTTTTCACACTTTTACTCTTGGTAGAATTCCATCATACAGATTCCTTGGCACATAATCTCAGTATGCCAAGATGTTTTTTTGGTTCTGGAAGACTAACTGAAGACAGCAACTGCATGTTTGTGATATCACAAATATCCAGAAATCCAAATGACTGGTTCCGCATCCATAAATCTGAATAGTTGCTGTTTTTTTTTTCTCCTTTGAGTGAGAATTATCATACTTTAAGATTATTTTTAGAGTGCCCAGACTTATTTTAACATTAAGACAATGCATGAAACCTTGGTTTTCACTATTCCACTATTAGCGTTGATAGCTAACTAGTGAGCTCATTGCATATAGGAAACAATGGCATTACGTTCAAAATATCATTGTTTGGTCAAAGTGAGCTTACCACTAATGGGATAAGTAACATAAAAGATGCTTAAAGTCATAAAACACTCACTGTCATGTTTTCCACTAATGCCATGACTGTTTGGAGGCCACGCTCTGTCCCGTTGCTTGCTGGTTGGTACCTGTAAATGGCATCCATTTTCTGAACCACCAAAACCGTTGTGGTCTTTGATGGACTGGTTATGACTTTTAAGCTTTTTTAGTGTTTCAAAACATTGCTTAAAGGCCCACTGGTACTCATGAGCAATCATTGGGCTTGGAGACCTGGTATACTTTCTAATTTGGGGTTGCTCTGTTTAGCTCCATCTGGATTCAGTCGCCAAACACAGAAACAACAGCACCTTGTCGTTGGACCACATTGTGGTTTTGCATATAGCCATTTTTATTGAACAGAAGTAGGATTAATACTAATGATATTAATGAAGAATCACTGTTGCTGAGTTATTTTTTTTTTTAAATGTCAGGTTTGATTGTTGTCAGTGGTCTGCAGTCACATTTTCTGCTTGACTCGGCTCACTCAGAATCCCCGCCAATTAGGTACTACAAAAGTACCTGGTACCAGGTGCTGCCACATAATGGAAAACCCTAAAAACCAAGAGAGTTGAGTCAAGTAGAGCCGAATAGGTACTGGTGGAAAATATATAACACTCCCTTAAGTTTGTAGCTGATAGAGCACTGCATGTATGCCTGTTTATAAGCAACCTTTACAGTATAAGCAACCCACTGTTGTAATCCACATAATTGTTGTCATCATATATATAAGTTTGGTCTATAAAACAGCATCAAATTCTCAAATTGGAGTTTTTTGATGCCCTCGAACTTTAACTAAATGTTTCATGTTTCTTAATACCTTAGCTGTTAGCTTCACTTTATCTCTGACTATTTTTTTTTTTACAATTTTCCAACATGCTTTTGTGCTGCAATAGTGACTAGAAATGAATCTTTGTGAATTGTTAGTGTTTGTTAATGTGTTCACATGGGTGCAGGGTTGACGCTGCAGCTCTGTGTACCTCTGACAGCCTGTTTCCCTGCAGTGACATTGCGGAGCTCTGTTCCTCCAGCTGTACAGACAGGACGCTGTGTCCATGCTGTGTGGTTTTCAGTGTGGTCTACACACTCAGACAGGACACTGATGAGAAACCTGACCTTCACTACATTAGAGGTGGTGTGTGTGTGTGTGTGTGTGTGTGTGTGTGTTTGTGTGTGTGTTGTTGGACTGTCTGTGGCAGGATGACAGCACAGTGTGTTATAGTACTTACTTGTCAGATATGGGGTGAGGGTGGGAATGGACTTATAATAAGTGCACACAGAGGGAGGATATCGGGGCGTGTGTGTGTCTGTATGAGCGCGTGTGTGTGTGTGTGTGTGCGTGCGTGCGTGAGCAGCTGACAGGTCAGTCTGAGCCTCCTGCAGTTGCTTTTGCTGCTTTTCCTTTTGCCCATCACAACGCCCTGCGGCTGCTTCCTGTTTGACACCACTGTGTTTGTGTGTGTACACGTCTTTGCATAGATGTGTGGACAAATTTTAGCATTTATCTAGACATTAGAGGTTAACCGAGAGATGTTTTATAAAGATTAATAGCTGATTAATCGCTGATATCACCACCACCCTGAAAAAAAAACTGTATTTTTACACAATGGGCTTACCCCGGACTGTGGAGATGTGGGGCAAACAACTACTTTGTTCCTGTCTTTTTGTGTTTCTTACAGTGTACATATGTATGTAAAAACACATTTTCTTGAAATACAAAAGTATTAATTACTTGAATAAGTACTTAATACCAGTGACAATAGGAGAAACTAGGTCCAATTTTTTTTGTGCTATTGAGTAAATGATTCCAGTTAAGACACTTTACCAATGTCAATAGTTGGTCAAATGTGCCTATTAAGCGGGCTATCTCTAGTGGACATTCCTCATTAGAGGTTACAAAAGTCCTCACATTCTCAACTCCCAGTACAGATACTGTACGTACTTTGTAAAACTCTGATAAAAAATAGCAGTACTGATTCAACTACATTATTGCAGCGAAGGTACAAATTCTGAAATCTACTCAATCAGTAAAAGTATTTCTACTCTTTTACCTGCTATTTCTGTGCAAAGCTGCCAGTATTGATATTAACTACACTACAATACATGAAGTATCAAAAAGCTGATAGGTGAATTATAATTGAATTAAATTGTGAGACCAAGATTCACACCTATTTTCTGTATTTGGGAGGGCGTGTGGTGTCATGAGGACATTTTGTCCAGTCTTCCAAACATTTTCACCATCAAGAATTGGTTTTAGGGTGATGGTACAACATAAACAGTATGAGCAAAAGTGTTTGTACACCTAGTTATTGAACCTCGAGAAATGTGTTTCCAAATCTATCACAATCTACTAGGCCGCAAAAATGAATCAGCAAACAAAGTTGTTAAACTACAAAAAAAACACTGAAGGAGAAAGAGTGTCCGGAATGACTGCTGGTGTAGGTCGACCATCATGAAGCTTAAACACGTTACAATGTAAATAATACTTTGAAAAGTAGTGGATTGTAATGAAATGCCTGTGTTTGTTTCCAGGTATGACAGCCTGTCAGTAGCCTATCGGTGCCCTCTCTGCTGATCATGTGACCTTGGCCTTGTATGCCTGCGTCCTTTAGAGACTGAAGAAAATCTCACATCTGCACAACAGGTAAAGAAACTGAACTCATACACAAAACTCGCTCGAAAATGATTTTCTTCTGTTTCTTTTTTTTTATTGTCTTAATTGCAAATTGTTTTTCTGTCATCAATATACACATGGTCATTTGTCAGAATTTTTTAAGTAATCAAAGTACACTTGACTATAATCTTAATTGTAGAACATGTGAACGCTAAGAAGTTAATGCAAGAAAAACACTGATAGTCACATAGAATGGATGGAAACTAACACAATGTGGGTAAAGCGCCTTCATGTGAACCACGCTCTGATGTCAAAAAGATTTCAGTCCTTGGAACAGGACCAAGTTGGACAAAGGAGATGCTGTACGCACAATAGAACCCAATCTCTGTATGATTCATCCGTGTGGCATAATGATGGGTTTTATAGAAGTAGTTTGCTTTTCAGTATTACATTTTAAATACCAAGGTTACACAGTAGTTTTATTTTGTTTCAACTTCTTGCTTTCTATTGGAGGAGTTAGTGAATTAGTTTTAAAGCTAGTTTGCAATTTTAGTTTAGATTTGATATTTTGCCTGTCCTTATTTTTTTCTTAGTTTCACTGTTTAAGAACAATAGAACATTAGAACATTAAGGGGCACTTGTCAAGGGTGGGATTTAACAAGGCCAGAAGTTTTATTGTTTATTATTACAGTCATATCTGAAAGCAGCATACAGTGGAATGGAATCGCGTTTCTCAGGACTACAATGTGCAAAAAGGAAAAACACAGACAGTGAAAGGACAACGCAAACATGTTGAAAATTATTGTATTGTGTAGTAAAAAACTTAACAATACATCATTAAAACATATAAATTGATGAAGAAATGCACTTTGGTCAGAAATGGCATAAAGACCAACTGATTAGATTCTGGTAGTGAAGATTTAGAAAGATTCTTCACTATTGTGAGATAGAGCCAAATTCAACATTTGTCCTTGAAACACTACAAAGAACACCCAGAAAATTTAGCCAAAAAACACAGGATAACACCATAATAGAGTCGATCAAGCCACAATGTGAGCCAGATATGGACAATATATAGTGATCCAGAAAGTTTATACTTACAGGGGTTGAGGAAAAATAGCTACTGAAAGGTAACAAATAAAGCTATAGACATGTAACTGGCACCAAAATTGTAGTGGAAAGTCTGCTGATTCAGTAATGTGCCCATGGATTTGACATATTTTCAACATTTACGGAGCTAGATCCAGAAGAAAGTCACGATTATGGAAATATTCTTGGTGAATAACTATTGAACTTATAATGATATGTATGTAATTCCAAATGCTAATGGTACTTTTCATAGTCAAAGTGATCCAATGAGGGTCAAATAAATTTAAGAATATTACTTTTGGTGCAATAACATTATGGTGAAAATGAGCATAGGTTCAAAAGATAATGGAATGTTTTCACTATGAAGAGAAACTGAACTGCCCTCTCAGTGCTTTCTTGTTAGTGGGATTGCTGAACAATCCCACTATTGTTGTCTTCAGTTTTAATATTATTATTATTCGACTTCTTCCACTACCATATGTTTTTTGTCGTTTAACTGATCCACTTTTTTGTCCGATTCAAACATTCAAACTTCACATCGTTCAGCTTATTCAGGACATCTCTGCTATTGCTTTTATAATTGTTTAAAATATTAAGCGTTTGGACACGTTTTTTCCCACAGGAAAAGAATGAACTCTACCAGATTGTGTAGTTACCATGGCAATGGCAGTGCTTTGATCCTTTGATTACTACTTCACTGAGTAGTTAATTTAACTCTTGCAGTTTTCCGGCAAGTTCAACAATTTAAACTCAGCAATCCTATGCAATCTCTTCAGAGATTGACAATTTTCTAGTTGTGCTATGTTTTACTCATTCATCGTGTTGTTTCTGTATAATGCTCTATTTAATTCTCTATTTTTTACACTGGCGAGGATGCACTTGACAAATGACAATGACAGTAAAGTATTTGAATCTTTGAATCGTTGAATCTTAATGAATGTATTCCCTTTAGGCTAATGAATGCACAACAGACAGCTATTAAAGATGTGTATCAAAAATCAACTATTGCTCCACAATATAATTTCATGAAATGAAATTTAAATCTAAATACACAGTACAGTTATCATTCCTCTTTGCACATTTAACTTATCAACATTTCTTCTAAAATGTGCAACCTGCTGTGTTTGCAGAAAGCAGTGTGTGGTAATTTTTCTGCTGCCGATCACATTTTTGTCTAACTTGATAAGGTGGATTGACACAAGCACCCGGCAAATTACATCCAAATATTGATTATCCGTGAACTGTCGCTGTGTATGTGCTTGTGTTTGCTGCACTGATAAGTCAAAAACATCTATTCTTTGGTTTGTTGCTGACACATCTTTGAATAAATATTAGATTTTTTAGTCTGCTGATTAGCTCATGTGTTTGTGTTTATCATAGTTTGAAAATATTCCTGACACCCCCTTGACCTCACCCCGCCATCCAGAGTTTTTGATTTGCACTTGTCAGAGCCTGACTTGAATACTTAACTATTACGGAAGATTCAGTCAGAGTCGGAGCATTAGTATAAACACGTAATGTCTTTGTCATGTTAAAAATATTATAATTTACAGAAAGTCATGGTGATTTATCGTTTTGCCTCGTGGCTATGCCTTTGTGTTCGGTAAGGCAGCGATCATTAATCTAACAGCTACCTGTGAACATTACAGAGTGAGTAGCTGCATTTTAATATGATCAAAAGTGCTTCTGATTATTTTTATATTATTTGAAGACTCAGACATGTTAAAAGCAAAAATCATCTGTATCTCAGTTGTATATTTTTGTTCAACCTTTGATAAAATCTTGATACATACAAGCTGAAATAATCTGTATCCTGTTGTTATATGTTATATTCTGGCTACAAGCACAAGTAATGAATAATGATCATATAAATGCTGTCATTGATGATTTGTGTTGTTCTATTTATTGTGTGGCACTATTACAGTATAAGTCTTATAAATGTAGCAGTCGTGGTAATAATAATAATAATAATCATTCTCATTTACCTTATGAACAAGAACATCTACTTGTTGGTACTGAACATTAGAATGTAAAAATAACATACATATACTAAGCCATGGTTTTTTTTGGTGTTGTAAACAAAATTTACACAGGGCAGATGAAACAACATTTTTATTGAAAGGTACAAATAAGTGACAATGGCATGTAACACTAGTCAAGATAGTGTAGTACGGCCAAACACAGAACCAAATTCATGTTATGTTATTTTCCTCTCTGGTGCCATTAAGCCTGTCAAAGTAGAAGATGAAGAAGAGGAAGGTGCAGTAATATTATGGCATTAAACCACTGCCAGTCGACCTCAAACATGACAAATACAATTGAAACAGAAACGGAAATATGTCATGTATTGGTTTCATTCTATATTCATATAGGTGAATCAAATATTATAATAGCCTGCAAAATGATCACAATAATTACAATGAGCCTGTGTTATAAAATGGCTTATTGTGTGGCAGGAAGACTGTATTTAAATACCACTGTTATTACCATTATACCCACCCTGTGTGAAGCCAAAACATCCTAAAGACCCCCAGGTGTCTGGCTGCTTTGTAGGTCGGAAATCCCGCCCCTTCCACATTCCTCTTTCAGACTAACATCAAACTGAAACCTAAAAAAAAATAAATTGTTCAAGTAATTTTTCTTTAAGTTGATTATGGTCCTTTTGGGCATTTGTTGTCAACTTATCACCTTTTTGGCAAGTTGTTTTTAATAAATGAGTTCCTGACAGTTGCGATTAGCAGTCTGTTCAGCAATGTGTCACACCAGTCAGGCGCGCATCAGCAATTCTCCTGTGCGGACTCTGGCTCCAAATAGCGTCACATAAGCAACATGGCTAACACTGTGATAGCATCTTTACATAGTACACAGTCTATGGTGGAACACTTTGCAGGAATTGTTTAGTTTTGTTAGAATGACTTCAGAGAAAATTTGCACAATTAAATGTAACTGTATCAGTGCCTTTTGAAGTGCACTGCAGTGTATGAGTGCTCACAGTAATCATATTGTAATTACAATGCATTTACACATTCATAATGGGTGGTGTGGAAGAAAGCACTGTTGTAAAGTGCATCACTATAAAGTCAGGAATGTAATCCATACCTCTTCAGATTTATACACACACACACACATATATATATATATATTTTTTTTTTTTTTACTTTGTGTCCCTACATTTAAATTTTCCTTGAGCAGAAGTAGCATTTACAAAGGATGTGTTCAGGCTACGGAGTACAGTTTATCTGATTTGACAGCATTCAACTCAGACGGCTTACAGTACTGTGCATAAAACCAGGAGAAAATAGATTTGAAGTATACCCTTAGGCTCGCAGTTAAGGGTCCATGGTGGGCTGTTACGCTGCCTGCGGACAGCACTCTTGATTAAGCACTTGATCTTTTCAACGTGTCGAGGACAGCTGAAAAACACCTATGCCACTCATACAACTTTCTCTTTTGACCATTTTTTTGTAATTTCCCACCTGTAAGTTTTTGTGGCAATCTTATTTCAGATCATATAGTCCTTGGCCAAGCAGTAATAAAATGCCTCCAATAAAATGAGAATTTTCTGACAGCTCCTCAGTTTCTTTATTTTGTTGAAATCTTAAAGCACTGAGAGCTGCTGTGTAATACAAAAAAACATAGTAAAAATATTTATTTGGCTCATTAAACCTGCAGTGACATAGTAGATAATGTCAGACATCGCACACTGCTACAGGACAGAGACTGTGAAACAGTACTAAATGTGAGAACTGTGAAAGTCTTTGTTGTGGCTCACATCTCTTATTTCCACCATTACCTCGCCCTACCACTCTTCTTACACCCCACGAACACACACACACACACGTGGGGACGCTCATTGACATAATGCATTCCGTATTCTCTTACACTAACCTTCACCATTATAGCAGAGTGCCTTACACTAACCTAAATCCCAGTCTGCACACTCATAGAGATATCAATGCTTCATCCAAAGGTGAGGATGAGCCAAAACATTCTCACTTTGTAGATTACGGTCCACACTTTAATCGTTACAAACTCAAGCTGATTCTCACCGAGATCAAAACACACACAGGCACACACATAAATAAAATCCCTACCTCTTCCTACCTTGTCCTGTTGTCTGTTGATGAGTTGACAGGAGTCACTATCAGTCTGTAATCAAACCCTCAGTTGTGGTTCATTTTCACACATGCACACGTAGGCACCCACTCAAACATAACCACATACAAATTGATGTGTGTAACAGAAAGGGTTTATTGGGGTAGCGGCCGTGTCTGTGTTGTCAGGCGTCCGCAGCAAGCAAAACAGCATTACACTTGTAAGCATACACAAACAGTAAAATGTTTGCACACACCTGTTTGTTCAGTGTTTTTCTTTGTTTTTATTATTTTCAACTACTACTAATACTGAAGACATCCAAACTGTGAAAGAACATGTATGGAATTATATAGTAAACAAATGATTGTTAAACAACCCAGAACATGTTTTTTTTTTTTTTATCTTATCCGAAGTAGCCACATTTACAGCATCTTTAATGACAGCTTTTCACACTCATGACATTCTCTCATGAGATTTCACAGGTGTGCATTATATTATATTCTACATTGTAGCAAAGGCACTCAGTTAGGTAAAGAGAAAAGACAGTCCATCTTTATCTAAGAAATGAAGATCAGCCAGTCCAGAAACTTCTCAAGAACTTTGAATGTGTCCCTGATTGTAGCCACCAAAACAATCAAATTCGGATAAACTTATACTCTGCAGCAGAGATAGCACTTAGTGAACTCTTGACATGGTACAGCAGTGATTTGAAAACCGTCTGGATTTTCTCTCATTGTGAATCTGACGAGAGAATACGAAGTTGTCACCAAAACTCAAAGAACGCCCAGAACACCATCTACTCATCTCCAAGTAGTTGCTCTTCAAAGTTCCCCGGGGTTTGATCGATCTTTGTAAAACAGGATTCTCCTACTATGCACCGTGGTCATGGAGTAAACTTCAACATTTTTTAAACGAAAAACATTCATATCCATTCATCATTTCAAAGAATGCAGTGAGGGAGGAATGTCATTGTTTTTCTTTAGAGGCCTCTGTGCTTGAATAGCTGTCATTCAGGTTTATTGTTCATGTGTATTGTGTAGGTGTTTTTTTATAGTTCTGATTTTGTATGGCTGCTACCTTAGTCATGTCTCCCTTGTAAAAGAGATTTCTGATCTAAATGAGACTTACTGGTTAAATAAAGTAAAGCTAAACATGGCTAATTTGGACAGTCTAAAATATATGTCTTGGGGTTGTCAAACACCTTTTTGTTCACGACTTAATTTTATATGCTCTTTGACACCTTGGATGCCTTTAGTATTAATATACAAAGTTAAAAATAATGAAAATAAAGAAATGCACTGAAGGAAAGGTTGTGGATAAACTTTTGACTGGTAGTGGACACTATTTTAGTTTCAATATATGTTTTTGGTGGAGATTAGTCTCACGTTTTTTAAGTACCGTATTTTTCGGACTATAGGGCACACTTAAAATCCTTTAATTTTGTCAAAAATCGACAGTGTGCTTTATAATCCGGTGCGCCTTATGTAAGGATTAATTCTGGTTGTGCTTACTGACCTTGAACTGACTTTATGTGGTACACGGCGCTAAAAAAATTGTCAAAATGTTTTAGTACAACTTTGGTAAGCTACGAAGCCACACCGCTTGTAGGAGCATTACAGTAATCGGGAGCCTGGTGGAGTGATACGTACTGTGTGTTAAGAGACATACTTACGGAGCGGATTTCAAACTCAAGACTATCAGTCACACCGTAGAACGTGGGGAAAAAGTAAAGCAAACTAATTTGGACCTTGGCTTCCGGGTGGATTAACCAAAGAACTCCAACCGCTAGATATTGGTGTCAACAGGTCGTTCAAAGTTAAATTGCGAGCTGCGTGGGTGACGGAAGGCAAACACACATTCACCAAGACAGGGAGGCAACGTCGGGCAAGTTACGCTACTATCTGGGGGTGGCTGTGGCTCAGTAGGTAGAACGGGTTGTCCAGGAGCCGAAGGGTTAGCAGTTCAAATCCCGGCTTCTCGTGTCCACACTGAACCACACATTGTATGAATATGTGTGTGGCTGGGTGAATGGTGTAAAGCGCTTTGAGTGCCGTAGGGTAGAAAGTCGGTATATAAGTGCAAGACCATCTGCCAATGGATCGTGGATCAGTCTTAAGTGTCGTCCGAGCTTTCACGAAGGCCGCAATCACCACTGAACAGCTAAGCTAAGACGAGGAGGATCCTCCTGAACAAGGTTGAGAGTTATTGTGAATGAGTTGAATAGAGTTTGACTTATCTCACTTTTGCGTCGCTTAATACGCCTCATAATCCAGTGCGCCTTATGTATGGAAAAAGATCATAAATAGATCATTTTTTGATGTTGCGCCTTATAGTCCGAAAAATACGGTACTTGATTCAAAGTGATATATTGCTATGAGGAAACTGGATTTACTGAGATGCAGAAAGACCTCTGTGTAAACAACACCACATTCTTCTGTTTTATACTTTCCCTTTTCTGTTCTTTCCCAAATCTAGCCCCACCCTGTTCTCTGGCTGGCCTCAAAGAAAATAAGAAAGGGGAGAGTTAAAAAACACAGAGAAGGAGAAACAGCCACACACAGAGAAAAAACAGGCAGAGATACTAACCATAGAGGGATGGAGAGTGAAAGATAAACAGTCAGAGAGAGAGAAGGACGCACTGAGGAGGAGGTGGTAGGTGTGGAGACAGTCGTCTTTGGCGTCCAACAGATGGTCGGTGTTATTGGTGCAGGCAGCTCCTCTCTCTGCTCTCTCCAGTCACACAGCCAGCCCTTAGAAAACACTGTATCGCCTTGTGAGTTTCAAATGAACACATTTACAAAGCTGAATAAAAAGAGAATGTACTGTGGGGATTATTCACTTTGTTATAAGAAGTTTGCATTGTAGGTTTGTCTTATTTTCCAAAATATTTAGGACCAATAGCACAGAAATGGAGTTTGCTAATGCACATCGACAAACCACCAACTAACAGGACAAGTCAGAGTTCAGCTGAAATTTGATGTTAGCAAACAAACATTCGGAATTCCCATATTGAACCTTTAGGTGACAATTTAGTCAATTTGTGATCCCACTTTATTTGAAATTGGAGTTAGGGTCCATAATATTAGCTTTTTACCAGGTCTTCCAAGTCTATGTTACTCTATAGCAAATAAGGTGCATGTCTTTTGCATTTTGTTGACTGACATTGTTTTTTGTAGCCTTTTGTTGTTAAATGACTGGAGCTGTGGTGTCTTCTCCGTTGTTTATTTGTATTCCTGTTGTATTTATTGGACAGTTGCTGCAGACACAATGACGATTTTTGAACTAACCATTTTTATAGGGACAAAAATGTGTAGGGAACAAATGATGCACTAGATACAACAATAGGGCTGTGGGATTTGGCAAAAGTTGCATTGCAGTTTTTGTGGACAGCACTGCAGTAAAAAAATGGTATCAGTCTGTTATTGGGTTTTGGCTACCAGTTTAACATCTGCTTACTCCTTGGCATCCAATTCATGTGGTGTACACACTGGACAGACGTGCCTGTCAATGCACACGCTTCACTGCCTAAACAGAAAGTAGTTTGTCATTTGCTGATTATAGGTGCAGATAATAAGCAGATTGTAGATGGACTGGGAACAGGTTGGCATGCACACACATGGACATTTTATTCTCTAATTAAATTGAAGCCTTTTATGAGCATGAAACAACTCAGATTTGCATTGTGATTAGAGTTATTATGCAGCTCAATAGAACCACATTAATAACCCATTCAAATTCATGAACTTGTTTTTGTCATCATGCCTTTATTTTAACTGTGGCAGGGAAACGTCATAACAACTCCTGCAGGTTAACATAGACTATGTTAAGTGCTGATGGACTTTAAAGAATCACTATAAATTTATTTACAGTAAACATGCTGTCATGTCTAATAAACAACAGAACATGCAATACTTTCAGTAAGATGCCTTAATTACAGTGCAACTTGGCTCATTTAAAATGAATATTAGTGATGTAGAAAAGTTTAGACAGGCATGTTATTTAGTCATGATGTGATTTCTACAATTCTTCTGAAATTTACTTCATGTGACAAGATACATTTATTCAGTGTGAATTCTACCTCTGTCTGCAGCCAACTTCTTAAAGGTTCTTTGTCTAATACTGCATTTAGTGCCTAAGCTCAAGATTGGAACCAACTGAATCCCCAAACTTCACCAAGGTGGCCATGTTAGGTGGGCAAGGCAAGGTTTGGTGTGTCTGCTCCTTAATTAAAGGTATATTAAGCCTGGTCCACGCACAAATATAGTAGGTGATGATAATACACCTTGACAGTCGATGGCACCTGCTACAAAACAGAAAAAAAGATAACGCCAAAATGTGTACTGTCTGTGAAGATTCTCAGTCATCCAGGTCATAGTAGCCAAGGCGTGTGGTTTTCCTTCTGTCAACTGGACTGGAAATCTGGTTGAAGATGTTTTGCTACCTATCCAGGAAGCTTCTTCATTTCAGAACTGAACATCTTGATGTGGCAATATTTGCCCACTCTTCTTTGCAAAACTGTTTCAAATCTGACAGATTGTGAGGGCATCTCCTGTGCACAGCCCTCTTCAGATCACCCCACAGATGTTCGATCAGATTCAGGTCTGGACTCTGGCTGGGCCATTCCAAAACCTCAGTCTATTTTGGTGAAGCCATTCTTTTGTTGATTTGCATGTGTGCAGTGTTGTTTTTGCGCCAAATATACCTTTTGGAATTATGGCCAAAAAGTTCAACCTTGGTTTCATCGGACTGCAACACATTTTCCCACATGCGTTTGGGAGATTTCAAATGTCTTTTTTGTAATATCAAACTAGGCTTGGATGTTTTCTTTGTAAGATGAGGCTTCCGACTTGCCACCCTACCCCATAGCCCAGATATATGAAGAAGACAGGAGATTGTTGTCACATGTACTACACAGACCGTACTTGCCAGAAATTTCTGCAGCTCCTTCAATGTTGCTGTCAGTCTCTTAGCAGCCTCCCTGACCAGTTCTCTACTCATCATCAATTTTGGACGGATGTCCTATTCTTGGTAATGTCACTGTTGTGCCATATTTTCTCCACTTGATGATGACTGTCTTCACTCTGTTCCAAGGTATATTTAATTCCTTGGAAATTCTTTTGTACCCTCCGCCTGACTGATATCTTTGAACAATGAGATCCCTTTGATGCTCTGGAAGCTCTCTGCAGACCATGGCTGGTGCTGGAAGATGTGGCTATAAAAATGTCAGGAAAAGCCTACTACAACAGCTGAACTTTATTTGGGGTTAATCAGAGGTACTTTAAATGGTGACAGGTGTGTGCTGACTCCAATTTAAC
>JAQQAE010008019.1:0-15470 GCA_029823295.1 Pseudamia nigra | reverse complement strand
AGTATGTTTTGCGGCTCCAGGCAAATTATATTTAGTGGGAGAGGCGCTAAAATGGCTCTTTTGCTCGCAAAGGTTGCTGACCCCTGCATTAGATAATGCAACTGACATTAAATTGTAGTGGAAAGTCTGCTGATTCGGTAATGTGTTCATGGATTTGACGTATCTTCAGCATTTACAGCGCTAGATCCAGCAGAAAACCAACATTATGGAAACATTATTTTTCATGAATAACTATTGAATTAATAACGATATGTATCTGATTCCAAGTGGTAATGGTAGATTTTCATGGTCAAAGAATCCAACAATGAGGCTCAGATAAATTAAGAATATTACCTTTGGGTGCAATAACATTATGTGGGAAATCAACATAGGTTCAAATGATAATGGTAGGTTTTCACTATGAAGCTGCCTTGGTTGGAGGTCTGTGCTCTCTAAGTGCTTTCTAGTTACTATTACTAAGACTATTAGCAAAACTGCACTGCATTACCTAATGTTAGCATTAATACTTCCACATTACACTGCATTATCTGTCAAATAGTAAATAGTAAATGGTCTTGCCCTTATACAATGCCATTCTACCCTACGGCACTCAAAACACTTTACATTGCTTTCTATTCACGCACACATCTACACACCAGTGACACTCACTGGGAGCAACCTGGGGTTCAGTGTTTTGCTCAAGGACACTTCGGCCTGTGGACATGAGAGGGGATCGAACCGCTAACCTTCCGGTTCATGGACCAATCCACTCTACCGACTGTGCCACAGCCACCCAAATAGTGTGCTAATGAAGTCAGCTGACATTAATTATTAATTCGTTCATTAATACATTTCATGAAACTGACATTACTTTTATCAAATACAGCGGTAGATATTAACTTCCGTCACGTAGCTGAAATTGGTGTTAAAACAGTCTGATTAGCCTCGAACATCATTAAGAAGGCTCATCAGTGCCAGTATTTTCTGAACAAACTGAAGAGGGCGTGAGTGCAGAGCAACATCCTTCTGCAGGTGCACAGTGGAGAGCACATTTACTCCCCACGTCACAGCGTGGTATTGGAGCCGCACGGCGGCAGAGGAGCAGGCACTGCAGTGGCTGCTAAAGTCTGCACACAGGACCACTGGATGCAACTTGCCACCGCGCTCACAGATCTCCACCCATCTCACAGATCTTCCTGCATCATGAGGGATTCCACCCACCCTGCACATGGTCTCTTCACCCCCCCCCTTCCATCAGGCAGAAGGATTCTGGGCAGGGACCACCAGGCTGAAAGACAGCTTCTACCCGGAAGCCCTGCCATGAATATAAGCTGAACTGCAGTGCGCTTTACACACAGCTGCTGCACTTCTCCTTAGTTTGCAATATCTTGATTTAAATTGTTCAGAATTGTACTTCATAGTTTTTATCTTGTCTTTTATATGGTTTTATCTTTTGTGTCTTTTTTTAACTGTTATTTCGATACGACCTAAGTTTGATATTTCGCCCTTCATGAACTATGTAACAATGACAAAGTATCTGTATCCTTCGTCAGTGTTGTGGTGTTTTCAGCAGGATAGCATTACCTCTCACTCTTACCCAGCTTCACTCTTTTAGATAAATATCTCTTTATCAAAAAATATAGAAGGTGATGAAAAAAATACCAAATTGAAAACTTGTATACATTTATTTTCACATCACAACATAAATGGTAAATCACCAGCTGACCGATTTAATGAAACAGTAATTATGCATTATTAAATATGTTGTTTTACCTGATGTGGCTCAGTGTCTCACTGCATTTCCGTAGCCATTGTGTTTTCATTTGTTGGGAAGTGGAGACCTGATTTCCCACATTTCCTGTGTTTCACAAGTTGGCACACAACTGCATGGCATTATCATTTTGAAAACAGAATTTGAGCTTCCCAGAGGAATTTGGCTACCTTGTGAATACGCAGTTCTCATTCCAGTTTAATATATTTCTGATATTTTATGAACACTTCATGTAGTAGACAAGAAATGTGACTCTGACATTTCTGTTCTGTCTTTAGTACTTCAAGAAGAAACGGCGTCTCATCCCAGAAAGGACTATATGGAAGTATTTTGTGCAGCTGTGCAGTGCGCTAGAGCACATGCATTCACGCAGAGTAATGCACCGTGGTAAACAACTACTCAGCCTCGTCTTCAGATCCACTATATGCACTTCATTATGTCATCTATGCTTTTGTCTGACCTTTTCACCTCATCTGTTTGCACTAGTGCCACTTTCTGTGCTTTTATGGTCAAAATGGTGCACGGTGATGTGGATATTCCTCGGTTTAAAAATGTGTATGTGTGTTGTATGAACCAGATATCAAACCAGCCAACGTGTTCATAACAGCCACAGGGGAGGTAAAGCTGGGTGACCTGGGATTGGGCCGCTTCTTCAGCTCTAAAACCACTGCAGCTCATTCCTTAGGTAAAGCACACACTTCAAGGTTATGGGGAGTAGTTAATCATACATGTTTGATTAGCATCAGAATGCTCAGGCATTTCTGTCTGTTTGCCTGGACCAGTGGGAACTCCCTACTACATGTCACCAGAGAGGATCCATGAGAACGGCTACAACTTTAAGTCAGACATCTGGTCCCTGGGATGTCTTCTGTATGAGGTAAGACCATCTCAGATACATTTCAACCGGGATTCCTGTTTAAACAAAACTCTAAAGGAAGTTTGCAAAACCTGCCAGTGGCCCCAAGACCCTGCAAAAAGCATATTACACTCTGAAACACAGAAAGTATGGGGAAAACAAAGATATAGAGACGTGCAAAGAATTTCACTCCATCTGTTGTTTTTAATTTTTCTTTCATTCCAAGAAATGCTTAGCATTTGATGATTTACAAAACGATAAAACATGCTCTTGGGACCATCAGTCAAAACACATGAATTTCAACATGCTGCCCTAAAATATTCCAAACAGCAAACAGTTTGCATTTTTTACCTGTTCTTAGACAGTTTACAGAGCATCTGCAGATAAGCAGTGCGGCTAATGTTTAGCAGAAAGTGTTATGTCTACATACAAGGGATTTAATAATGTACCACTCTATTTTTGGCCCAGTTTGCAAAGAACTTTTCACAGTTGATAAAACTAGGACTCTTTATGATAATTCCCAACATGTAGGGTGTGGTCACACCTTACTGATTATTGTGAGTAGTCCTGTGTCTCAACACACACTCCTGGGGAAGAACTCACAATGCCTTTGTGTAACCAATCCCAAATGACTCCTCCTCTGTCAAACACATCTAACCCCATAAATAGGCTCCAAGGCTTTGGCAAAAATGACATCTGTAAGAATGCCATGAATGGGGCAAACTGACCAGGATCATGCTATTGGAATGCTCGAGGCAGGACGGACAACAGCAGACCAGCTATGACCTAGTCAACCACATGTAACAACCAGAAACCATCTCTTACGCCTCAGAAACACATTAAGACCCACCACTGTTACAGCGTAGAACATATTACACCTGTGATTCCACACATAAGCACAGTCACGACGCTGGTGTGTGGCGAACGCAGTGAGTGTGCGTTGTGGCGTGTCCTGTGCGTTTGAGTTCTGCCGGCTCTCTGCTCCTTGGGTCTGAATGGGAAGTATATCACTTATAAATGGTTTTATTTCAATAGGACTATGTATGTATTGTGTTAATCTCCCTATATTTTAATGGCCTTGTGCATTACTGGCCACAATCCATTGATGCCATGTATTGAAATGGGTGTTGTGTCAAGTCTGTCTGTCAGTTTCCTCGTGCATGTATATTTACGGTTGTATAGTTATGCCAACTGAGATGTACGTACACTCACTAACAAAGAATTTCCCTAAGGGGACAATGATGTGTCTGAAGATATCCATCCATTTTCTACCCCTTAATCCTCATGAGGGTCTAACTGAAACTGATCAGCCATAGGTAATTCCCGGTGTCATGTATTTACCTTTCTGACAAACACAAATAAATACCGACACAAACTATCCTATGGCTACGCAACCCAAAAACGGTCCACAGGAGTGGGTCAAAATCTCATTTCTTCTTCGAGAACTTTAAATAGTAGTGGATCTTTTGTAAGTGACTGCTGCGCTAATAAGATCTTAGGGCTTATTGACGGCTTTGACATCTGCTGCACAGTGTAGAATACAACTCATACTTTTGGAGTTGCTATGAATTGAATAAATTGTTTTTTAAGGTCTTTTCTGCAATTGCGGTTAAAAGGTTGCGGAAGCATAGATTGATGTTTCACAGAGTTTACTTAATGACAATAAGACGTCACTTTCTAATTCTTCTTCTCCTTTCGGCTGCTCCCCTCAGGGGTCGCCACAGCGAAATGCCAATGATTCGCATGTTTGATCTGGCACAGTTTTACGTCGGATGCCCTTCCTGACACAACCCTCAGTATTACACATTATGTGAAGTTGGTTTTCATGTTCTCTAAGACAACTGAATGCATTAACCGCAGGCACAGTAGGCGACATTACTTGGTGATGTTTAACAGAATATATCCAAGTAATCAGGGTGGTGTGTCTTTTATTAACCTTATCACTATTCAATGACCCCTTGTGTTTTGAGCGCCACCCTCTTGTGGAGGCCAAATTACACAGTAGAGTCTTCATCATCAGTTTATCCTGCCTCACCAAACTTCCTGCCCCCTCCCATGGCCTTTAAATCAGTCCCAATCTTCGTCTCCATCTTTAGAAGTTAAGAGCAGTTAAAATGATTATTAATTAACCCATGACAAGTTATGTTTTAAGCTGAACTCTATTAAGGCTACTTATTGTACTTAACGGGCCGTGAAGCACGCATGACGCATCGTAGGTGTCAGATTTTGGCCAGGCTACTTTAATATAACAAACTCAGACACACTGGCTTCATTAAGATGAGCAGAAGTCCTTATTGAAAAGGGTTCAAAGTGGCACCTACAGTTTTACAGCTGCACCTTCTTTGGGTCAGTGCTGCAGGTCTACTGAGTGACCGTGGAATGAAATATCAAAGGTGTTGTGAACTGTAAACTAGGTATACTTGTGCATTAAATCCTAGATGACCTTTTCTTTTACTATGGAGACATATTCCCGATGTGCGTCTGTAACTGTGGTCAAAATACATATTGGCTGCTATCAGATGCTCTTATCTCTGTTTGGTCTCAAAAGTCAAACAGAGAGGAAATGAAGACAAAGGAGCCACATCCTTTGTACCAGGAAGCTTTCAATGGAAGCATATTTTAACACAAAACGAACCAAATGGCAGTAAAGCTTAATACAGCAGCATTAAATACAGTACATGCCTCTAAAATGCCCAGCAAACAGACTGTTTCCCAACACTTTGCTGACGTCCTTGCCACCACAGCGAGCATAATAAGCTCAATTCTTAGTCATAATTTCTTGTATTTCAGTGGAATGCTGAGCCATTGTTGAGGCAGTCATCTCCAGAGACAAAGGCTTCACAGTTCTCTGGGTTTGGCACATTCTCCAGGCATGGACGAGGTTTTGACAGGCAAACAGACCAGCATTATGTGTCACTTTCATTTATTCACCACATCCACCACCAAGATACCAGACACTTTCTCACACCCCACCCCCTTCTTTCCCTTTTCCAAGTATTTTAGCAGAGACAATAAGAAGTTAAAAGAAATGATGGGATCAAAGTGAGAGGGAGATTCAGGGCCACACACAGTCTGGAGCTTGTCTGATTAGGAAGGACACTGGGTCCCAGCCAGGTTGTACATTCACAGTTTGAAAGCCTTCATCAGAGGAAGGGTCAAAGGTTGTTGAGTCCACCTTTTCCTGCAGTCCCAAAAAAGGATGAATCTCAGAGGATAGAGAAACATATCACCTCCCTGATCTGAGACCAGCACTGACAGACCTAACTGTACCTTGATGATGTTTGAAATGTTTTACAAGCAGTGTGTTTTAAAAATTCCAAGAAAAGTTTGAAAGAAATGCTAACTGGTTCTGTGTATCAGGAAATGCATTGCATGGCCAAAAAAAGTCACACACGCCTACATTTGTTTAGCTTTGATTACAGAATGAATCCACCATGGCAATGTTTCGAGAAGATTATAATGTCACAACATTAGTTTTAGTCCAGAATCGCATTAATTGTTTACCAAGATCTGGTGCTGATGGAGAATCGGAGCGCTGCGTAAAGTCTTCTCCAGCACATCCCAAAGGTCTGGACTCTGGTGACCAACACATGTGTGAAAATGATGGAATTCTACTCTGGATAGAAATTAATGTTGTGGAGTTGCATATGGTTATTGTGATAATTCCATGGCAAGTGGAGTGGCATAATCAAAGCTAAAGGCAGTCCAATGGGTGTATGGTATAATTGGCTGTGTATAGGTTTAACATATCTTGGTTATGTTCTTATACCTGCATTAACTGATTTTCAACATGCCCAAAGAAATAACTAACACGCTTGTAAACTAAAAGAATTACTTTATCATACCTGTTTGAACAGCCATAATATCAGATACATCCATGAACAAACACTGATTCAAATTGCTTAAGGAAAATTCTTCTTTGACAGTGTAGGCGTCGTCTTTCCTGATGCCTCAGTCATAGAACAGTGTTCATCAACTGTGCCATTACCAGGGTGTGTTCTTTTCTGCTCTTCAGGACAACTTTTAAGTTACATTGTCATTGTCTCCAGATGGCAGCTCTGCAGAGTCCATTTTATGGAGACAAGATGAACCTCCTCTCCCTGTGCCAGAAGATTGAGCAGTGCGATTATCCTCCTCTCCCACCAGACCATTACTCTGAGAAGGTACATCACCAAAAAACAAAACATGCATTCACAAATGCCTTTGGGTGTTAATCAGCACCCGTCTTTTTGTGCTGTCAAAGTTGGAACCATGTCAGTGATAGCTGCCAATGCATCCCGTTTTCAGATCTGTAATAAACCTGACTACACCCACATTCTGTATTGTGTTGACCTGTGTAGTCACATTACATTATATTTCCAACAATGTTAAAAATCACAGTAGTGTGCAATTTAATTTAATGCAGTGGTCAGCTGTCAGTAGGGGGCTTATTGGAAAGTTCATTCACTCTGTATATTGTACAGCTTCATCATGTGGTGTGCTACAGTGAGGTGCCAATTGTGATTGAATGCGAAATAGCCCAAATCTGATCATTTCTACATTTTCCATATTACAAATCACATGCGATGTGGTGTTTTCAGTTCTGATCGGATACAGATCTGATCATTTGCAGCGTGACTTCAGTGTGAACAGTCAGATCAGAATTCATGTGACTTTTACGACGCTCTGAAGGAAGATTGATGACAGCTCTGCACAGGAGGGAGTCGTCATAAGTGGTGCAAAAGAACTTGACCTAGACATGTACAGCACTAAAATGTAACATGCATGTGAAGACAGCAGTAAAGTGAAACTAAAAACATGATGAGCTGCAGCTGTAAAACACTGACTTGGACCATTGCACTACTTGATCATACATGCTTCGACGTAAAAGTAAGGATTAAATCACAGGCGGAGATTTCACAGAGGGTGGGAGGATTCATCTCCCAGTCGTTGTTTCAAAATATCCGTTTGCCTTCCCCTTCCTCAAATAAAAAATTTGACTCTAGATGATTTGCAGCTCTTATGCTGTCATTCACAGCAGTGCATCTAGATGAGCAAAATATGATAAATCGACGGCTTTACTCATTTCAAGTTACTTTTGTTGCTTATTTTCTTCATTTTGTTGATTTTCCTTGTTCATTTGGTATATATCCTTTCATTTTGTTGGTTATTTTTGCTTATTTTATTCTTTTTGTTCACTTCCTTGATTACTTTGTTCAGTTTAACCGATTATCTTGACTGTTTTTCTTCATTTTTTCTGGTTATTTGGTCCATTGTTTGCACATTTTCTCGGTTAGTTTGTTCATTGTTGTGCATTGTTTATTTTTTTATTTCTACCAATATTCTTAAATATTTTTGTTCATTTTTACTCATTTCCTTGATTATTGATCCATGTGCCTTTGTTATGACCACTTCACATTAGAATCCGATGCCACATAAAACATAATGTGAGAAAACAAAAAAATCAGATGTGAGCACAAAGGACAAATGACTATTTGTATATTAAATGCATCAACCCAAACAACAGACGCCACCTCTTCGGTCCATCTGACGACAAACTGGACACCATGTCTGTAAAGGTTAGGTGTTGTGGACATCTGGACAGTAAAATACCTTGACAACTTTGACACTTTGAAATCTGATGGAGAAATGATGATGTTACATGTTTTGTCCTATTTATGAAGCCGATGTCAACTGTATTGACTAAATTCAGTGTACTCTTCACAGCTGCGAGACCTGGTTAGCATGTGCATCAACCCAGACCCGGATCAGAGGCCAGACATTGTGTTTGTGCTGCAGTTTTCCAAACAGATGCACATGTGGACTTCGAGCACCTGAGCGCCGGCTCCGCTCTGAGCCCCCCTTTTTGCTCTTCTCAGTCTGAGGACCCCAAACCACTAAGACGTAAGCTCTGCCTGCTCTCGCAGAAAAGCGTTTGCCTCAGCTTCACTTTGACTTTTTGCTCTGCAGAGCTCAGGAGCAAACCGTGGGAAGACTTGCACAAGTGAACTGTGATGTTTGGATACACACACTTCTCTCTCTCTCTCTCTCTCTCGCGGAGGATGTGGAGAAGTGGGTTAGTGGTGCAGTACCCGGGGAAAGTGGAGTTCATTAAACCCTGCTCATTCATAGCAGAGGTGACTGCATTTATGCCTTTTCTTTAGCTCTGGACAGAGATGTGTCGCACTACGATGACACGGCAGATTTCTCTAAGCTTTATTGCTGCGTGACTCCACAGGAATTGCATTCCAACTCCATACCCTGTTTTACAAGTAATGTGTGTTCACTAAGGCTCAGCAATATCAGTATTTATCATCTGCTCTTGTAATCATATTGTTTCTATTATTTTCACTTAGTACACGTTAGTTGACTAAATGAGCATTTACTTACTAGAGATCATCAATGTTGACAGACTTTTATCTTGCAGTCAGTCCAGAGAGAAGACATAAACAGCCAGACTAATGATAAATGATGTATCTGTCACATCCAGATCGTTATATAACTCCTAAATAACCAGGTCTTAATTCTGCTCAAGTGCCTTTCTTTGCCCACATATGAGGAGGACACGGAGTCCACTCATGTCATCGACCGAATTCATTCGTAACTTCAACTCACTATACTCTGAATATCTCTTCATTTGTATGCCTCATAAAAACATTTACATCACGTTTTGTTTTAAATGTGTATTGTGGGATGGAGGAGGAAAGAGCTTTATTTGACCGTTGGTGTCTCTCGGAAACCAACCAGATTAATGATGTCACCATGAGAAATACTGGAAGAATAGTATTAATGCCACACTGAGGATGAAAACAAATCTGACATTTTCAATCACAACATCTCAAGAAAAAGTCACCATATTAAGTCTAAAGTTGTAATATTTAGAGGAAAAAGAACATGGACGTATATGCTCCTGAACCAACTGGTGTAGCTTATGTTCATTATGTCACATTTTTTTCTCAAAATATTACAAATTTATTCTCATAATATTATGACTTTGTTTCCCAGAATATTGATTGTTGCATTGCTATATTGCATTTCTACAGTTTTTTTTCCTCTGGTAAGCAGTGGTGATCAGAATAAACATCAAACAGTACTCAAGTAAAAGCACTGTTACTTTACAATTACATGATTTACAATGATTCAAGTAGAAGTACTCAAAATGAATTTGAGTAAAAGAATTTTTAAAAAACTTCATAATGTGGTATTTATTACAACCTCATTGTTTTCAAACATGTATTTTGATCATTTTTGTATTTTTCATGTATTTTATTATTTTGTTGATTTTTGTCGATTTAGTTTTGTATTGTTCGTATTTTACTTTCACTGTTGCTTAATTTGGTCGCTTTTACTTTTTTTTTGCTTACTTTGTGAAATATCTTGATCATGTTGTTCATTTTTATTAATTTAATGAGAATATTTTCTTCATTTTTGGCTATTTTGTTGCTTACTTTGTTCATTTGTGCTCATGTTAATTTTATAATTTACATTTTTGTTCAGTTTTGTCAGTTGTCTTATGTGTATTTGTGGCTCATTTTGTTCCTTTTATTAATTTTGTTACTTATCTTGTTCATTTATTAAGTTAAATGATTATTTTGTGGTTGTTTTTTAAAAACCTTTTATACTCCTACTCATTGAGGTGTATAGCCAAATGTAACTGAGTTGATCACAAGCATTCTGCAAATCAACTACTCTCAGAAGTACACAGTTGTGAAAAAACTACAAGTACTTATAAAGCAGTAAATGTACTTGAGTACTACCCACCTTGGCTGATATATGTATTTTTTTTTCCTCAAAATGTGTTATTCTCATAATTCTACAATTATGATTTTACTCTTGTAATATTGTCTTTACTTTTGAACTATCAGCCTCTCCCACCTCAGTGCCGTCCTAATACTCTGCAACATCCATATCACAACATGCATGGATATGATTCAAGCGCTATGATGTTTAATATTCAAAATCCCCTTCTGAATATGGAGTGTTTTCTGTCACAATTGACACCGTCACTGTGAACCTGCCGATGTTTAGGAAACGAGATGCTGTGAAGGTCATTCGGATTGTTATAGTTAAAAACAAATGTAAGGCCTTGTTTCAGGAGTAGAACTAATGCACAGTAAATATTTGAATATTGGTTTAAAGACAAGCTGTATCCTGTAAAAGTGAAGTTGTGTTAAAGGTGACCGTATTATGAACTGAGGGTTTTTCATTACATTTAATCTACTGTTATACACATAGCTTTATCTTCCATGTACTGTACTTATTGAATTGTGACTGTCACTCCAGAGTGTTGTGCTGTTCTGTTCTTACCAACTTTACTGTGCTACATGAAAATAAATGTGTGGAGGCCACGATTGGAGTCATTATCGTAATTTAAAACTGTCCTGTTTGGATCTTTGCTGTTCAATATTTTCTTTTGTCATGTGCTTCAAAAAAACAAAACATTCAGAGGATCGTCACTTTAACAAACCAGTCCTTCATCTGCACCATTTCTATCAGCTGAAACTGTACCATTTGTTAATCAAAAGGCACACTGCACCACCTAATGGTTAATTTGTGTACTTCATATATTTCAGCTTCATTTCTACCACAGTGTGTTATGGCATAACACACTGCACCACACCAAAATTACATAATTAAAAGCATTTAATTACGTAATAACCAGAGCAAAACCTTCAAGAAGGTCACTACCACGCTCATTTTAAGCCTCGCACAAGCACTGGTTTTATTTGCAAGCCTCCAATATCAACAAATAGTTTTAGTTTTCTTTTTAGAAAAAGTGATCATTATCTCTTCACTGAAAATTTACAGTTCAACATCTTAACCTAGTAATAATAACCTGAGGCATTTTATCAACTCAAAACACTTTTATTGTAAACATGGAAAAACATGTCATTTCTTTTCAGGGGTTTTGGGCAGGGGTGATGCAATGAGGGCTAAGTTACAACAAATCTAATCAGCTCTTTTTAGGATGTATCCATCGTCTGTACAGTTTCCTCCACCACCTCCAGATCCAGCGGGACCATGGACTTCGACAACACACTAGTCGTTCCTCTTTTGTACTTGTAGTTTCCAGTCCTGTGTGGACGATAAATACATCACATCATAGGTGTTGATAAAAGTGAATGGCGATCAGTAACCACATTAAACAAGCACCAACTACAGCTTGTTTAATGCATTTCATACACACACACATATCTGTAGATATGAATTCACTGCATGCCACCACAAACAGAACCAGTCACTTAAGTACAGTTAAACTGAGGAGACATTAGTGTTCTAACTACAGATAAGGTTAGCAGGGTCAGAGCGAGAGACGACGGCGGCGGCTGTTCACACTTATCGTCTATACTCACAGCTGCACAGCTTCAAGCTCATTTACTCTTCAAGCAGAACAAGCAACATGACAGTGAGTCATCCACTCATTTAAGTTCTAATGATTTTAACTGTAAATTTAGCAACATGAGCTGATGAGATGCATTCTGTTAAAGTAAAGCAACTGCTCCCGTGCTGTACACACTATGCATGAAAAAAAAAAAAAAAAATAGTACATGGAAAAGTCACAAAACACCACACACAAGATTTCCTTTACATCTGAGAACAGGGCTGTGGGACAAAATATCAGGCTCCATTATTTATTTCTTTGTGTTGCAAATTACACTATAGTAGGCCTATACAATACCTCATATCTCAATGTGGAACTGCATAGCATGTAAGATAATTTCATATTCATTGTGTAAAAAAAGCTGAAATCACTTGCTAAACACATTTTGGTGGCTGTTTAAACGCTAATGTAGTAACTTGAGACGTCCATACCTGATGAGCAAACATCAAACTTAATTCATTTACTACTGAGTTGCATCCAATGGAAAGCAACAGGAACTGTATTTATTTTAATTACTTTGTCCCTGTCTGTGAAAGATCACAGCTTTGAATGTAAATTAACTTCAGTGTTGTTACAGTTGTAGGAGGTGGTTATAATCACAGTGTTACTTCTGAGTGAAAATAGAGTGAGAATAGTGCCAGTAAAAACAGGAGCTACAGATAGAAATAAAAGACACAGGGTTTGTTTGCCGCTCTCATCCTTACACTAGTCATGTTGATGTCTACACCAACCAGCAGAGCCAAAGCGACATGACTCGCTGCATCCTCTAGTGGTCACCGTGGTGTGGTGAGCCGTCACTGAGTAAATTCTCTGCACTACTAAATACCGACATCCTCGTCAATGTCAAAGCTTTTTCTCAACACTAACAATCATTTAAGAAAAGCCTATGTGCAAGATAAACTGACTTTAATACTGTATTTAGAAATTTTACGAGCTTGAATGAATATTTGCACAAAGGTTAATAAATACAAGAAAAACAATCAGAGCAGAGTAAGTACCATTTCTCTCTATAGCATGTCATTCAGTTCATAATGTAAATGCCTTTAAGTGTACTCTGTTCATTTAAACTATACACTGACTGTACAGTAAATGTTCTGTATCACGATGCATGTTATTCGTCATATGACGAATGTAAGTTATATCACACAGCCCTATTTGAAGACAGTGTAGATAGGCATAGCTGAGATTCAACAGATTTGTACCTGACTCCTTTCTTGTTGGCCTCGTCGTGGGGTCGGAGGTAGTCCACCTTGCCCTTGGTGATAACGCAGAGGTCGATGTTGCTGCCGGAGCCCAGGTCGTTAAAGATTCCAGCAGCGATGGCGTCACGCACCAGCTGCTTGGCGTCCTCCTCCTACAAAGAAACACAATGGTGATGCTTAAAGTGTAACTTTACCACCCATTACAAGCTCCACCCTCTATAGGAGTTTGAAAAGTCAGAGACAGAAGAGGTGATGATTGTCAAGGTGTGGATGTGAGACGGGAGTAGATCATGGACATCATGAGAACTACAAATCAGACACCTGTACAGAACCATGGGAGGAAATGAATGCATTGTACCACCTAAGAAGTATCTGACCATAAAAAAAAAAATCAATATCCATTTAATTTTCTGCTTTAATTACAATATTTTTGCAGTGTTTTTCTTCTTGCTATACAGTCCTTTCCAACATGGAACTGAAAACCTGAAGCCTCTTAAACCTACCAGAGTTCAATGAACAGAATTCTGGAGTCCATGTTGTGTCACTATACTGTTTTTATACCTTATCAAATCACTGCCCTGTATATGGCTTCAGTTGGAAAGATTCTTTCTACAAACTTCATTACAAAGAGACACAAAATGTCTGTCTTCACCTCATCATTGAGGTGGGAAAGGTTAAAAAGATTTTAATACCGGAAATGGTGATTTAAGCTGTTTCCACCTATAACTTTCAGTTTTTTTAGGTTTTATCAGCAGTATTGAGCACTGTGTTACAATTATGATTATTGCACAAAAATATATATTTTCATGCCTAGTTTCACTTGAACTGTAAATCAATGCACATATGATGGAGGTGAACTGGCAGGTGTACTCACCTCCATATCAGGTTTATAGCGGTCCTCAAACACTGCCATGGCAGCGAGGGAACCAGAACCTGCAGGAGAACAGAGAAAGTAATCAGACTATGTTCAACAGCTTTTCTACAGGGGAATTGGATGCAGTGTGATCACTGACCCATGGTGACATAGGGCAGTTTGTCAGTGGAGCCATGGGGGTAGATGCTGTAAAGATGGGGACCATTACAATCCATTCCACCCAGAACCAGAGCTGCTCCGATGTAGCCCTGATATCTGAAACACAGCAACACACGTCTAGAATGAACACCAACTATTGCAACAAGGTTTGTGAGGAGGCAGAGTTCAAACACTGCAAGGAAAAGACATATTTTGAAAAACAAGTACACTAACAAGTGGAATATTGCTGAGTCATTGATTATTTTACTTTAACTGCATAGACCCTCTGCCTGGATTTTTTATTTTTCTTCTGTTTGGGTCTGATTTTACACTATACAGGTCATTCATGCAGTGAGACTGTATCTCCAGCCATTCACAGTATTGTGTATACATGTCCAGAGCGTCAGACAGCTTGTTAGGGCAGGAGCAATTCACACTTGCATTCACAAGACAAATACAAAAAGGACTGACTTGGCAGCACACCATGACAGAAGAACAGAAGTGGGGACAGAGATTGGATGAGTCTAAATTTATTTAGGTGATTTCAGGAAAAGTTGCATACTTTGCTTTTAAGTTATATTGTACATAGGCCTTGTATATCAAGAAATAATGTGTAGCTTGAGAGCTAAATGTCAAAGTAGCAGAATAAATGTTAGAGCAGTGATTCTCAATTGGTGGGTCACAACCAAAAAGTGGGTTGTGGACCCATTTTCAGTGGGTCGTGGGCCTTTGCCTGGGCAAAAACATGGTAAGAGGGAAAAAAAAATAAAAAAATAGTGTGCTATCTACTCACACTCATTAAAAGTAGGTGGCAAAAATGCCCAGTAATGCAAGTGGAAACATGCCATTTCACACCATAGAAGAAGATCCACACAGGCTGTTTACAGTGCATCTGAAAAGTATTCATCGCGCTTCACTTTTCCCACAATTTTTTATGTTACAGCTTTATCCCAAAATGGGTTTAATTCATTTTTTCCCTCAAAATTCTACACACAACACCCCATACTGTCAATGTAAAAAAGTGTTTTTTGAAAAATAAGCCTGACAAATCACATGTACATAAGTATTCATAGCCTTTTCTGTGAAGCTCAAAATTGAGCTCAGGTGCATCTGTTTGCACTGATCATCCTTGAGATGTTTCAGCCGCTTAACTGGCTCCACATGTGGTAAATTCAGTTGATTGGACATGATTTGGAAACTCACATCTGTCTACATAAGGTCCCAGGGTTGACAGTGCATGTCAAAGCACAAACCAAGCATGAAGACAAAGGAATTGTCTGTAGACCTCC
>JAQQAE010008018.1:0-15470 GCA_029823295.1 Pseudamia nigra | reverse complement strand
TTTGTTTTTTAAAATAATTCTGTTGAACTACAATTCAAAAGTAATGTCTGATTTTCATTGGTTAATTTTCATAAAATCTTTATTTTTGTCAGATCCAAGTTATTTCTGTGACCATTGTGGGTTTTTCTGTCATTTACAGAGTGGTACCAACAATTTTATCCACGTCTGTATAATTTACCTTTAGCTGCACCAACAATGAAAGGCCAAATTGAAGTTATTTAAGTCATGTAAACCAACCACTGGAGTGTATTACCCTGACTCATTAATTTCCTTTCGTCATTTGGTTCCTGTTTGCATCTTCTCTTCGGTGAGTGTTGACGATCTGAGCCGTTATGATGCTGTGTCTGATAAAACGTCAGCTTTCCACTGTGGTGCACTCATTTTTTCACACTTTATTGTTCTTCCTTTTTTTGAAAGAATCAGATCAATCTCTTTTTCTGTTCTTGGTATTGATGTTATTAACCTGACCAATATTGTTGCTGTTATTATTTATCTTTTGCTATTGCTGGTTTGAAAAAATAAACTAATTAATTTGATGGTAGAAAATCTTGATTCATGTTGTGGAGCAAAACAGATTTGGTTAAACTAGTGGAATGTTGGGCTTGCCCTTGTATGATTTTTGTGTTTTTTAAGGAATGACAGTTCATGAGGTGTTTTGACAAATAAAGTCCATTTAATTTTAGCAGTGTGCAGTAGGAGATCATAAATTTAATTGGGAAATTGATATATATATATATATATATTTAATAAGTGGTTTTATTTTTTATTTGATCTCGAATTTTGCCTGTATTTGATCATTTCTTTTGAGTGATCTTTTCTGCTTCATTTTTGACTTTCTTTTTTTCTGTACAAAGCAGAGAAGATTAGTTTTCTAGTGTGTGTGTGTGTGTGTGTGCGCGTGTGCGTGCGTGTGTGTTGTGGTGCTGTGGATTTTGCACGTTTATGTTATTCCTGATAAAACGAGACCAGACGGATGCTGCTTTTTGCAAATGCAGACAAAACCCAGACACAAACACAAATGAATATTACTGGAATGGTTTTATAAAACTGTCTTTTCTTTTCTTGGGTTTCTTATAACTAAGCTGACATAACCAGTGATGTTCCTCAAGGTGATTTCTGTTTCAGTTTTCAAATATATTTTTTCTGTTCTTCTTAATCTACTGGTGTGAACGCAGGAGGCGGTTTGTAGATAAGAAGTTGAAGCACATTTTTTGTGGCAGCGACACAGCAGGACTGACGGCTGATGGGTCTTGTTACACATGAAGTGGTAGGTGTAGTGGAAGTGTGATTGGAGGCAGTGCAGAGTGCACTTTATGTGCTGCCCAGCAGAGATGAGCATGAGCCTTACTTGAACCCACTGCAGAAAGCTGAAACCTTTTACAAAACCCAGCCTCCATTCAAACTGCCCTTAAAGGAAGCTTTCTTAGTGCAAAGAGGAGAATGTTAAAAATGTGCCCTGTGGCAATGATCTAATGTATGTCAGTGGATGCAGGTATATTATGCAAAACTACATGTTTAACAGAACATTCAGACTGGAATTCTCTTAAACAAGTTTTGCACTCTTGCGTATGTGGCATGATTTTATGTAGGTTTATAATTGTGTGTGTCATCATTGCCATCAGTTCTCCACTGTGTCAGTATATTCTGAAAACATGAGACATGACCTCATAATCAGGGTTGGAGAACAACTATTTATATGTGATTTACATTTGCAATAATCCAAAACAAGTAAGTGGCAATCTGGTATTGTAAATTTGACTGAAATATAAGGATTCCAAAAGAAATCTGGATATCTATTAGTGTCCCTAATATTTTGAAATAGATGTGGCAGTATATTGTGAAGTTTTACATGTAAAGCATTTAGATAATTTGGTTTGTTGTTGATACCGTATATACAATCACAGTTACTTAAAGCAAGTTGGTGAGTACAGCACAGGTAATTTGCCTTTTCTTACTGCTGAGCTGCAACAGGGAGTAACTAAATAAGAACTGTTAAATTCAAAGTGAATCAGAGTTCATATGGATTCCCTACCACATAGGGCTGGTAAATTAACTATCAGTTATGGTTGTGTAGACTATGAACCCCACTCTATGCAGGCTTCACCTGAATGTCTTGCCAAAACGGCAAATGACATGTAGTTTCAGTGGTTTAAAGTATAAACAGGTTGGCCTTTTTTGCAGCCCCCAGTGGGATTGTTGCTCAAATTTTAAAAAACTTTCAGAGGTAAAAATTCCAAAATGTGACCCTGTTAAACTGCAATTAGTTATCAGGACTTAGTTCAAAGTTTTAACCAAACTAGCTGCCTTGTCTGTACCAGTGGGACATTATGTCCCTATGTTTGAGGCGCTTTTTTCACTTCAGTTCCAGTCACCTCTAACTAAACTGCAATCCGTACTCTAGGTTAATGTCATTGCATACATAAGGGAGCCAATGCAGTAAAAGTATATTGTGCACAATATTCGAATGGCGGTGTCGGTCATCTCTGGCAGTGAGCTGTTTTGAGGGACAAATGCTTCCTGACCCCTGGACATCAGACACAGCGTCCAGCTGATGTAGGAGAATTCAAGTTTTAAGGTCACACAGTGTATTTTCTTACCTGCACATTTGAATGTGAATGACTCAAATTAGCTGGCCAAATTGGTCATGTGAAGCAAAAACATTTCTCATACTTGACATACACAATCTCTCTCTTTCAAATGCACCTGCACATAAACTGTACTGTATATTTAATGCAGAAATGACCCTGGCAACCCAGTCTTGTTGAAATGTCCTCAGCTGGCTGTAATTCGGTGTTGCATCTTTTTACAATTACATTGTGCTGCTGGTGAGCTTTGGCCAGAAAATGAAAAGTCTGTTACTGATGTCAAAGGGTTTGACTTTTTGGAAATGGATGGTACTTAAGCCAAGAGAGTAGTTAATGAAGAAGCAAATAACTTTTACTTGTTAATTATTAGATCTGAGTAAAATGAGACTGGTGACAATTTGAGCTTCCTTTTTTTAGAAGAAGGCAGGTAAATCGCTGTCTGACGGGAGCTTGTATTTTTTCATCCAGTGGTCTGTCTTGCAGCATTTGATAAGCCTGTCCACCTACCTTCATTTCACATTACTTTTGACGAATGTCTGTTCCTTCCTCTGTAACTCAGAGTTGTTAATACCACTACTCTTATTAATTGCTATTATTATCATTATTGCTACTGTTGTTACTATTACTACTACTGTTACTAATGCAACTTATTGCAAAAAGTATAACTGCTGTCCATTTTCAGGTACGTGTCTGTAATACCAGACCCTTCCACACGATGTCAGTGTGCTGTGGAGCATTTTCATTACAAATGGAAAAAATGTTTGTTGACTTGTGTATCTACATCTAATATTAGGAATAATAAAACATGGTTTATTCAAAAGGGTGATGTTTGTTTTTCTTTCAGTATCAGCTCATGGTCTGAACTATTTGGATGAGTAGATGATAGGACAACTAGTTAAATCTTAAAAACTCTAAATTAGGGGTTTTGTTCCTTTTTAATAGGTTTCCCCAAACCCAGAGAATCAATAAGAATCTATATATTAAAGGAGATTGTAGCTATTCTTGCGTCTTGGATATATGTAGTACCAAAGTGAAATACGGTAAATGAGTATTTGCTCTGGCATTTTTTCAGATGGTCCCTAATGGCTAGAAATGTCTAGACATTTTGTAACAAGAAATGTGTGCACTGAAAATATACTCAGTGTATGCTTCAATGTCATAAAAAATCACCAACATGAGTGATGTAGTGTTTCTGAAATTGCTTTACAGGCTGTACTGCAGTCATTACTAAATAAATGAGGAGTTTGAGCAATGACACAAGCTGATTTTATTTTATTTGGAACCGAGAATTTAAAACAAAAAAACATTTGACATGCATATCAAGCTTTGAAGTTCAGAAACGGTGTAGAATGAAGTAAAATACTTCATTCTACACTTCCTAACCCTTTTGAACTCAAAGTTGAAGCTTTTACACCATCAGATCTGAATATTTTGCACAACACAAATCATTGAAATGCAGAGTAGACACTTTTTTTCAATAAATCCTTTGATTATTCCATATCTTTTAGTTATTTTAATATTTGTTTAATTTGTTTTCATTGCTCTGCTATAGCTGTTCTATAGCTGAACCCCTACTGTAGAAATACTGTACATTGAAGTTTGTTCTCACAGCTGGTTTTTTGAACATATGTATGCTCCTCTTAGATAGTATTTATTCTACCTCTGTTGGAAAAACCTTCAGATACTCTTAACTGGTGAGTATTTTACTCTGTACATAATGTGAACAGTTTTGAAGTTGTCCACGTCCTGACATTTCTGTGTTTTCAGTTTGATGACGAGTGGGATTGTTGGTTCTCTGCAAGTGGATTTAGAGATCATTTGTTCAGCGTCTGTAGAGGGAGTTTAAGTCCAAACTATATCCTAACATTTTGAATTTGTATTGAGAGGTAAAGTGGAATTGATTCTCCTTCACATACAGTACTATACGCTGCCTAATCATTTAAACCATTTGTAGGCATTGCACTGGGTGTACGTACATGATCCATATTTGACTTTTTTCAGCTCTAATTAAAAGATGGAAACTGCAAATGGTTTCATGACCTTGTGATACACTTCAGATAAATCCAGTGAATAAGAAAATCTTCATCCTCCATCTTCAGATCATTTATATGTCAATTGGTAAGTGTTACAGGATTTTTTCCGCTGGTACTTTAGCATAATTTATTTTTTGTTATGCCATTAAATCCTACTAAATATTCTTGCAAATATTCAATTGTATATGAGTTGTTTAAATTCACGCTGTGTATTATAAAATCCTAGTTCACAACTCCTTTTATTTACAGGATGATATAAACCAGATTTCAAAAAACTCCAATTAGTAATATGGGGTCAGTATTTAATAAACAATAAGTTTATTTATATAGCACTTTTAAAATCTGCAGTTTATAAAGTGCTTTGACAACAAAGCAAAAACAAGACTCAATTCAGCATTATAATCCACAAAAGAACAACCAGTCAACAAAACATAAGTACAATAATAATGCAATAAAACAGGCAAAATTACAATAATAAGAAAGTGAGGTAGGAGGAGGATGATGGGAGAGAAAAACAAAAAGAAGAATAGAGGGCAATAAATGAAGATTAAAAGAAATAAAAAGGATACATAATAAAATGAGATGACATCACATTACAATAAAAGCAAAAGAAAGAAAGCAAAGGTTAAAACACTAACAGAAACAAATACAAAAAAAAAGTCTATAAAAATAAGTTTCAAAAAGACATTTAAAACAAATTTCTGATTCTCTCTACCTTATCTTGTCAGGTAGGTCTTAAGACGGTCTTCAGACATCTTAGATTGAATAAAGCACTCTGCTTAATTTATTTTGTGGCACTATATGCTTCCCAAAAGGCTGCTGTCAATCTGCTTGTGCTAATGGCCTCAGGTTTCCACATTACAATCTGCATCCTAGATCTAAACTGGCTCCATATTCTTGTGATTTTTGTAATGTTGTAAATGTGCATGTGAATTAATTTGTACCTACCTGTCCTCTGCATAAGACAACTGATTGTCTAAAGTGAACTGAAATACATTCCCAGTGACATGAATCTGATAAGAGAGTACAATGAATGTGCAAAGTTGTCATCAATTTTAAATGTGGCTTCTTCGGACAATCTAAAGTCTAAAACTTGCCCTGGGTCTTGAGTTCTTTTTTGGTAATAATGTACATTGTTGAAAAGATTAAAGATGAAGGAAAAACACTGAAGGTGAAGTTGTGTTCATACTTTTGTCTGGGCGTGTATGTGAATATCATTCTGCAATCTGCACTATGACAACTAAAGATCCTGGTGGATGAGCAATGAAAAAAATTTTTTTGAGGGTGATTCAAGCTCTGTTAACCAACAGAGGGCGTTGTTGCCGCATTCTTCCTCTATTTTCCTTCAAGTCCTGACGGAGGGCGTCGATTACCCATACTCACTTTCCGTGTAATAAAACCAAGATGGCAGCTGTTGTTGAGAATGTTGTCAAACTGTAAGTGTTGTACTTTTTTTATATTGTTACACCACGTTAGGTGACACACACCATGGTCATATCATACCGGCTTCTCATCATACAGCCACTCGCTGTGTCTCTAGACACCTTAGTAACATTTGTACTGATTTAGTAAGGTGAGCAGCCCAGTCGGACCGTCGTGTGTGTTCACAT
The DNA here is from genome assembly GCA_029823295.1 of Pseudamia nigra. NCBI lineage: Eukaryota > Metazoa > Chordata > Actinopteri > Kurtiformes > Apogonidae > Pseudamia > Pseudamia nigra. The sequence goes on along the minus strand of JAQQAE010008018.1, from coordinate 9,242 downwards.
CCTGGAATGGAAGTGTAATAGTTAGCAGACTCCCAGATGACGTCTCTGACTCATGAGTTTATAAAATACGTGACAGAACAGGCGTCAATTTAATCATAAGTGTGTTTACAGAAAAAACATGTTAACTTGTTGTGTCTTTCTAAGCACGCGGCTAACTATCGTGCTAACGTTCAGTGCCGTAGCAGCTAGGTGGCGTTGACGCTAACAGGCTAAACAGAGTGTAATTACGTTAGCGCAGACTGGTGAGGCGACGGGCCAATTAATTCGGAATGAATGAAACAATACGTTTTATCCGAAAACCTCCGCTTCACGGCTACAGCTTCTCTTATACGCAAGGCATACTTCTAGCAACTACATAAACTGGTAAAAGTTAATGTTTCCAGTTTGAACAATCGTTTGCACTGTAACGTGCGTGGATTTCCGTCTTTACTGTGCAAACAGGCACGCACGTCGAACATGTCTGAATTATAGAAAGTAGCTTCGATTTATGTTGAAAACTTTAAATGTCAGCAGAAATGAGACGTCCCCATGATGATTTTATAAACTACTGCTATGGTCGTTTCATGGCCTTGTCTCACTCTAAAAGTACTTAGTAGGAGACTCAAACAAATAAAACTAACAAACTTCAGCATACCATCCAGAAAAGTAAGTCACCCAGCTGCACAATCAGCTTCATCGTGTGTTGTGTATAGTGAATTCACTACTGCTCCAGGGCATTCACTGGTGTCATTGTTAGTCAGGTTAAACTTGTACTTCAATTTTTAATTTCCATTTAGGAATATTGTAGAAACACTACTGTAATAAGACTAGTGTTTCTGTATGGACGTTGATGATCAACAGTACATTTGTGTGTTTATGCTGAAAACAAGACCCCCTTCACAACCAACTCCTTTGTTGTTGATTTACCAACAAAAGGACACCTGCTGTGGCACCCTGCCTCATGATTTGATCTGAAGAAAAACAATTAACCAGGACCAAATCCCAAAGGAGAAAGGCATGACTTGCTGTACTTTTTAGTATTCTTTGAGCCCACATCAGATCACAATAGAACACATTCACTTTGCAAGGAGAGCACATATTTTGCAAGATGAGCTTTTCTGGACTTCTTGATGAGGTTTTCTCACAGCAAGCCTCTGCTGTGTTTTCTACCAGGCTGGGAGAGCAGTACTACAGAGATGCCATGGAGCAGTGTCATAACTACAACGCCCGGCTCTGTGCTGAAAGAAGTGTGCGGATGCCGTTCCTCGACTCTCAGACTGGTGTGGCTCAGAGCAATTGCTACATCTGGATGGAAAAGAGACACAGGGGACCAGGTGAGACACAGTACGCAATGATTGCAGTAGGCAATGCTGGTCTTATTTAGTTGATTTATGTTAAATACAATCTTAAAGTTCAGACTGTACAGAAAGTGTCATTTGAAAAAAAATAATTTTATTTCATTTATAAATGTGCAACCAATTCTCAGTTTCAGGTCTGCAACACATCCCCAAAATGGGCAAAAATGCATTTAGTAATTTAAAATCAGTGATTTTAGTTGTGAACAGATGACTTGAAACGTGATTTGGTATGAAAGTAGCATCCAGTTAGATGGTTGCACTGTCAAGATGAAGCTTGTCAAAAATACTGAAATTTGTAAAAGTAATGCTAAAGGTTGATCTTAAAAGTGATGCATTATTTTTTACATTATTTACCATTTCATCTGTATTTTTTCTGATGTGGGTTTTGTATTTATAGACCAAAGTGTGTTTTGTTAAATTTGAGGAGTATGAGGATGAATTTACAGAGATGCTACAGGTTTTTGTTTGTCTTTTACATATTTTGGAGAACTACTTATGAGCTAAAACAGTATGAGAAAGAGTTTCACACCTAGAAAAGCAAAAGGAAGAAATATAGCAACTGTTCATTGACATTTTTTAAGAAGGAAGTGAAAAAATAGCTGCCATCTGCTGAGACAAATGGTACTTTAAGAAACTAAACCTGACATGTAGATGTTTCTTTTTGTCACTTTGTTACAAAAGGAGAGGCTGTGTATGTAAGTAAGTTCAGGGTTTTGTGTTTTGCTCTGTTGTGATGTTCCTGTAGGCATGGCTCCAGGGCAGCTCTACACTTACCCATCCCGGAGATGGAGGAAGAGACGGAGAACTCATCCTCCAGAGGATCCCCGACTCATCTTCCCTCCGGTTAAGTCAGGTACGGCGCCTTTACTCAGCCTGTTCTCCATTTTACCATGTCAGGCTGTTACACAATAGCCTGCAGTGTTTCGTTTTAGTGCTTGACTCATTTATGTTAATCTCACAGAGCTTGATTTAGGACTAAAGAAGGATACTTTGTTGCCGTCGGATGGCAGCAGTCTGGAGGCTCTGCTAAAGGGGGAGTCTCAGGACAAACGTACAACCGTAGAGCTCCGAGCGTCTGAAGAAGATTCAAACCTGAGCGACTACACCGGAGGCTTGAATCCTGCTGCCCGGATTAGAAAGGTCCTATTATTGTGTTCTTTGTAGTTTTACTGAAATGTACCAAAGAGATGAGAGGTGATTTGTCTCACTCTGACCTCTCTTGTCAACACAGAGAATCCTAGAGCCAGATGATTTTTTGGATGACTTGGATGATGAGGACTATGAGGAAGACACACCTAAACGAAGAGGCAAAGGAAAGGGGAAGGTGCGTCTGTCCAAGAAATGAAGTCATACCAGAAACTACTTAAAGCCATCGCAGTGGATCAAAATCCTATTAGTGCTACTACAACTACTGTAGAAATCCATATTATGATGAGAAATATTCAGTTAAGTAAAGAGAAAAGACAGTCTATGATTTAAAATATGAAGGTCAATCAGTTTGAAAAATCTCTAGATCTTTGAGTGTGTTCAAGTGTAAAACCAAGTCACCAAATCCATCACACTGAGGTTCTGTAAAATGGCAGTTTCTGAAGCTGGTAATGTTCTCTTTTCTTAACTGAGTGTTTGTTGCCGTATTATGGATTTGTACTGTGGTTGCTGGGACTTAAGGCTACTGATTCTGTTCCCACCCTTCCTCTGCACAAAACAACTGATGCTCGAAAGTACATCAAGACAAGAAATGGCACAAATGAACTCTTAACAAGCCACACCTGTGAACTGAAAACTTGATTTAGGGTGGTACAAATGCTGTCCAGAGAATTCTCTCCCCATTTTGAATATTGTCATACCTGAGGATATTACTGACTGCACAGTGAAATATTTACTCTCAAGGAAATCAACAAAAAATAAGGGAAAAGCACCATTTTACAAAATCTTCCCTCATAAATGACTGATTGATACTTCCTCATAATTTAACACTCCAGTAAAGTACATAAGACTTCACAGGGTCTGGGGAAAAAAAGAATAATTTAACATAATTGGGATGAAATAATTAAGTGCTGGTGTTGATATAAAAATCTTCAAATTGATAGAAACTTTTTTGGTTGACATGCTCAAAATTTTGAATCATTCTGAATCTTGCAAGACAAGTACTGAAATAGTCAGCCATTTGGATCATCTGTATGTCATCAAATTAATTGAGACAAAAATGAAAGTGAATCCCCTCTTCTCAGAGGTGTGCAGTACACCTGTTCAATATCCATTTGGCAGAGGGAGTCGGAGAAACCCTGCTTATTTTCAGACAGTGAAGTGCTCTCTTCAAAGACAGTAGACCTCTTTAATGAAAGCATTTTACCTTGTAGAACCACTTCCTCAATTAGTTAATTAGTTTGAGTCCATACTAATGAATTAAGTCATCAAAGTCATACAACAATACAGACTACTATGTATTGTAAGTAGAGCATTTGCACCTTTTTGTCTGTGGCATAGGAGTGCAAATACCACAAACAAATAACCTTTACAGACATACAGCTCGGGATGTCCCTGCACAACTCACACATCCACGCCCCCTCACAGCCTTTCTGATTTTTTTTTCTTATCACCTTTGAAGATCACACAGTGAGTGGAGTAAGGTTCTGTGCTACAGGTACACTTTAAAGTTTCCAAATGCAGGTTTGAGTGATCTAGTAACAGCACAGTTTGCTCATGCGACTGCACTGGGATGCTGCTGAGGCAAAGGTCAGGCTAATACTGTGTACAGATCATTTTGTTTGAAGTAAAACAACAGAAAGCATGGTGAAAAAACATAATTTTTTACCCATGTATACATTAAAATTTCCCTACACAGTGGGGAAAATAAGTATTTGATACAGTAGAACAGTAGAAGTTAATATTTGGTACCGAAACTTTTGTTTACAATTACAGAGGTCAAATGTTTCCTGTAGTTCTTGATCAGATTTGCACACACTGCAGCAGGGATTTTAACCTACTCCTCCATACAGATCTTCTCTAGATCTTTAAGGTTTCGGGGCTGTCGCTGGGCAACACAGTTTCAGCTTCCTCCAAAGACTTTCTATTGGGTTCAGGTCTGGCGACTGACTAGGCCACTCCAGGATGTAGAAATACTTCTTACGGAGCCATGCCTTAGTTGCCCTTGCTGGGCGTTTCAGGTCATTGTCATGCTGGAAGATCCAGCCACGACCCATCGTCAATGCGCTTACTGAAGGAAGGAGGTTGTTGCCGAAAATCTCACGATCCATGGCCTCATTCATCCTCTCCTCAATACGGTGCGGTCGTCCTGCCCCCTTTGCAGAAAAGCACCCCCAAAGCATGAGGTTTCCACCCCATGCTTCACAGCTGGGATGGTACTCATCCTCCTTCCAAACACAGTGAGTGAAGTTTATGCCAGAAAGTTCTATCTTGGTCTCACCACATGACCTTCTCCCATGCATCCGGATGGTAAATCGCTAACTTCAGACGGGCCTGGACATGTGATGCCTTGAGCTGGGGGACCTTGTGTGAGCTGCAGGATTTTAATCCATGACAGTGTAGTGTGTTACTAGTGGTAACTTTTTTAGCTTTTGGATTGTGGACCCATCTCTCTTCAGGTCATTGACCAGGTCCTCTGCTGTAGTTCTGGGCTGATCCCTTTCCTTTCTCATGATCATTAATACTCCACGAGGTGAGATCTTGCATGGAGCCCCAGTCTGAGGGAGACTGACGGTCATCTTGAGTTTCTTCCATTTTCTAATGATTTCCCCAACAGTTGTTGCCTTCTCACCGACATGCTTGCCTATTGTCCTGTAGACCATCCCAGCCTTGTGCAGGTCTACAATTTTGTCCCTGGTGTCGTTAGACAGCTCTTTGGGCTCGCCAATGGTGGAGAGGTTGGAGTCTGATTGATTGTGTGGACAGGTGCTTTTTATACAGGTAATGAGTGGAGGATAGGAGTGCTTCTTAAAGATGAACTAACAGGTCTGTGAGAGCCAGTATTCTTGCTGTTGAGCAATAAAATACAAATTAATTATTTAAAAATCGTACAATATGATTTTCTGGATTTTTTTTTTTTTTTTTAAAGATTCTGTCTCTCACAGTTGAAGTGTACCTACGATGAAAATTGCAGACCTCTCCATTCTTTGTAAGTGGGAAAACTGGCAAAATTGGCAGTGTATGAAATAATTACTTTCCCCACTGTATATCATGTATCGGCAACCTTTATAATCTAAAGAGCCATTTTTAGATAAAGTAAAAATACATACATGTTGAAAGCTGCAAAAATATTTGAAACCTTTATGTACCACATGACATAGCTGCAATATGTTAAAAAATATATTTTATGTTATTCTTTATTTTATTATTGTGGTAATTTGTATTGATTCTGTATATTTTTTTTCACTCATTGTTTCATTTTGATCATTTTTGTGAAAATGTTGATTTTTGTGATTATTTTGTTAATTTTGTGGAATATATTGTTCATTACTTTACTTATTTTTATGAAGTTTTTGCTTCTTTATTTACCTGACTTTTTTTTTTTTTTTTAATTATTCTTTTTGTGAATTTTGGTTCAGTTTCCTTATTATGTTTATGCTGTGGATTCTTTTGTTCAGTTGTGTCCTAATAGTGTTGATTATTTTACTCATTCTTGTTCGTTTTCAGGGTTTTAATGATTTCCTTGACTATTAATTTTCTGGACTTTTTTCATTTTTTTTTCTTATTTTTGTTCATTATTTAGTTTGTTCTCTTCATCTTGTTGTTGATTAAGTGGCTTTTAGTGATCGTTTTGTCCTGAACAGATGTGACCACTGTCGCTGTTTCTACTGTATCAGTGTGCTTGTGTGCCCCAGTCGGTCCGTTCAGGTTTAATAAGTTCTCTGCCTTCAGGGCCGAGGCGTGAGCAGCAACAGGAAGAAGCTGGATGCAGCCGCACTGGAGGACCGGGACAAGCCATACGCCTGTGACAGTGAGTCCTAAAGAGGGGGCAATAAACCTGTAAAGTCAGATTAGTGCACATGTGAGCAGAGCTGCATTGTCTGATAGATTTATAAACTAGTAGAGGGAGAGCTTTACGAGTTTCCATAGGTCAACTATATTTGTGATTTGTCAATATAATATTCAAACATTTCTTAAACTTGGATTGGAAACCTTTACTTTCCGTGGGCGGAGGGAAATGTTTCTTCTTCTGTTGTTGTCAACCTACATATCTATACTGCTTGATGTGCTTTTTCCTCTTTGTGAAGCATTTTCACTTTTAGCTGCAGTTCACAGTAGGATAGAGCTGACTGACTGATTCTGCATCAGTCTATGAGTCTGTTTCTCTGAGCCTCTGTCTGTGCTTTCTCTTCCCTTTCTCTCTTCTCTCTTTCAGACACTATCAAACAAAAGCATATTTCAAAACCTTCTGAAAGAGGTATATTTCTCCTATTTCTTTTTTTATTCAAGCCTGCCTGTTATTTGTCTTTGCCTGTTTTTTGTGTCTGTGTTACATTACAAGTTTACTCTTTGAATTCTAAAATTTCTGTTTACTTGAATGTAATTAATTAGGTTTCTCAGTCGAGGTTGTGGAGTTGTGTGTCATCTGCGTGTGATGGAATAAATGGGCCGTTTGAGTCTACAAAAGATAAGCTGTGGCCCATGAAAGAACTTTTTCCCTTCACTCCAGCCCTGAACTCCCAGTAGAATTAGATAAGCATCCTGCTGTCTTTTTCTCTGTGTGCTTCATCTTTTGTCTTGCTCCTTTAATGTGTGCAAGCTGACTGCATTACTGTTTTTCCTTTGCCTTTTTACTTTATTCCCCTACTCCACCTCTGTACCCTGTCAAGGCTAATTCCACTTTCATGTTTGTGAGTCAGCAGCCGCCTCTGCTACTTTTCCAACTCGGTTTGACGCTTGTCTGACCTCCTGGGATCCCACAAGGATAGTTTTGTATAGAAAAGTGTCAGGCTGCTTTTTGTATCCTGTCACGAGGCATGAGCATATCTGCCTTTTTATCAGTTTCAACAGCTAAGATGGATGAGCGTCTGGAAGAGTTATTTCTCCTGTAGCTGGCAGTTTCATAAACTGTACACTGGCCTTTTGGAGAAATAAAAATGAATGACTCAGAAAAAGTGTTGGAAGTGAAAGAAGAAGTGTTTGTCTTTGGGTGATGTGGTTTCTCTTATGACAAACCTCACACATCCCTTGTGACAACGGCTGCACAGAGGCATCTTTTGTCCTCTGTGAGTCAGTAAATCAGCATTAAATAATTTGGTTGCTTCATTCAGCACCATACTAATTAATATTAAAAAAGTTTGACAGAACAGAATAGTATAACACATTTGTCCTTAATATTACGTTTAATTAAGGACAATTAATCAATATAGTTGATTAATTATATCAATCAATATAGTTGATTAATGTACAGGAGTCACACTGATATTTTTAGATGTCAGCATTTCAGTTTGGCTGTAACTCAGCCAGTTCACAAAAGAAACAAGCAGCTTTCTTAGACAGTAAACTTAAAACTAGTGTTGTTCCGATCACACCTTGACAGCAGCCCAGAGGGTGAGAAAATGATATCGTACCAGTTCAGCCAAAATGCATGCCACATAAGCTCCACCTATGACAAAGCATTATGTTGTCAAGAATTGTTCATTTCACATGTATAGTATCACCATGACCACATTTATATTAAAATCACTCAATTGAAACTACCTTTTCTTCTCCTTTCGGCTGCTCCCCTCAGGGGTCGCCACAGCGAAATACCAATGATTCGCATGTTTGATCTGGCATAGGTTTTTTATGTCGGATGCCCTTCCTGACACAACCCTCACAACAAGGGACAAATTCCTTGAAACTATGATTGCAAAATTCTGGGAATATTCCAAGTTGGAAACATTCCATGGGAATTAACAGGAATTTATGAGAGTAAACAAAATTGAAATTGGCCCTTAACAGGGATTTTAAATATAGCTGGGGAAAATACATACTAGCATAATTTTGGCTAAAACCAGATTTCATGCAAATATGTTTGAGATTCTCCATGCTATTCCTCAATCACATGTACACAGCACACTGCTTACTGCAGGGGTGTTGAGGCCACGCCCCCTACATGCACTGTGCTTTTTTTCCATCAGAGATGTAGAGATTATTTATGTCTGTTCATGTCACTGCAAAATCTTCAGGGTTCTAGAAATTGTTAGTTGAGCCAAACAACTGGAATGGTCTTTAAAATATCTTACAATCAATATAAGGAAATTTGGTTGATGTGCAAGAGGCACAAAAAGCAGCATCACATTTGAAGAAGCTAGCATCATGATAAGGAGCCTCTTGAATGGTCAATGAATTTATGCTAGCTGTAGGTTACATTTAGCGTCTAACTTATCAGCTAGTCCTCTACTATAGGAATACATTTTGATGTGATATTTGCAAGTTAAACACTAATACCATACATCAAATATATATACCCACAATATCATTAAAATTTGCACCTGTGCACTGTAAATGCAAATGTGTGACTTCAATAGTCTTGTGCTCTGGGCTCTAAAATGTGGTCTCAGTGGTCCAGGTTTCTAGAAATCATCTGTGCATATGATGGAGGAATGTACAGTACATGTAACGGGTGTGGCCTCAATACCCCTACAGTGAGCAGTGTGCTGTGTGCATGTGATTGAGGAATAGCATATACACTGCCTGGCCAAAAAAAGTCACCACCTGGATTTAACAAATACAGTAAGAGCATTTCCACGCGCACAATGTGAAGGGAACTCAAGGGATTGGGACTAAACAGTTGTGTAGCCTCTAGAAAACCAATAATCAGTGAGGCTAACCAGAAAAAAAGGCTTCAGTTTGATAGGGAGCATAAAGATTTGACTCTGGAGCAATGGAAGAAGGTCATGTGGTCTGATGAGTCCAGATTTACCCTGTTCCAGA
>JAQQAE010008017.1:0-15471 GCA_029823295.1 Pseudamia nigra | reverse complement strand
TTTTCTTGTAACTTTTGTTTGATTAAAAGCCACATACAGAGCAGCAAGTACATCATCGCCTCCATGTCCTACATTGTACTTGTTGTTGCACACAAATGCCGACATCAGAGTTTCGGGATGCGACTCTGCCTAAGACTCCACCTACACAGACAGTACCACTTGTAATGGAAAAGCAACCGAGTCAAGCCGAGTCGAGCCAAGTAGGTAATAATGGAAAAGCGGCATTAGATAGGTGTGACATTAGGGGTTTTGAATTTATTACATCTTGTAACTTCACCAGTAGAGGCCAGTAAATCTTACACACTGCAACTTTAAACTTAAAATCATACTCAAACTAAAATATGTTTATGGAGCTGCGATAAAAGTGTATGACTCAGCTTTAATTAAAAACCAACAAGTAAAATTTTTTTCCCACATAAAAACTGCCTCTCTCACAACTCAGAACATTCACATAAAACTCCTCTTGTCAGGATGAACCAGCTCTCCTGTCAGTCCACCAGATTCCAACCAGTGAACAGACCTTGATATAAACCCACTGTCTGGACCTGTTCTTTTTTTTGTCAGTTTGAATTAAAAATACGTTTTTAAAACACTAGTGATGCAACATCACATGCTTCTTAATTACTCTTGGTAGTCTGGGAATTTCAGTAGTTTCAAGACCATGTCTGGGCTTCATTACTGTGTGAGAAAGATCTGCATAGGAGAAAAAAAGTAACTAATATTCTCCAAATATAGCTAACATTTCAACATATACTGATTCTTTTTTAGTTAGGCATTTCTCTTTCAGAGGCCCCTTTGGTTTGGTACAAGTGTCTGTAATTCTCTCTTCTCCAAATGTCCCTGAACTACTCCTCTCTCATATTGCACCTGGAGACATTCAGACACTTATCACCACAATCTCAGTCACTTTGAGACCCATTCACAGGGAGCAGTTAGACGCAAAATGGTGAAGTGTAGAAAACTGTAGAGGCAAACCGCATAAGGCTATTTTTCTGGCTAACATATCTCCTTGTGCTTGCATGTAAAAAACTTACCCTATTATTATATAAAGTACAAGTTTGTGATGTAAGGTCAAGTGAGATGCATTAAAGATTCATCCAGAATAAGCCTGCTTCAGCAGCTGCAGTAATGTCATTTTTTTTTCCTCTGAAGTGGGATCTGTAAGGGCAAGTGATGCAGAGCCGCAGGGCTGCGACTGCTGCAACAGAAGGTGAGCGAGTGCATGTCCTTTCGGCTCCACCTCTATCTGTTCCTATAGTTTGAACCGTGTCTGGAGAACCTCACCCCATTCACAACACTCATTTGTAAACCTCCCCTACAGGCCTCCTCTGCTCTGTAGTAAAGTATAGCTCCAGCTTAAAGATGGATCCTCCGTGACCCCTAATTGAAATAGAAAAAAAAAAAAAAGCAGAAATGAATTTGTCACCTGGCTTGGACATTCTGACAGTCTCTATCACTGGTGTTTTGTTTCCAAACCTTTCCCTTCAAATAAAGTGGGGTTAAAGACAGAGTACAAAGATTGGGAGAGAAGGTGTTTCTTCCTCCCAGAGGTAATTACATATTGATCCAAGTCACAGAAGATCTAAACTGTGACACTGCATTTAGTTTTATCTTAAAAAGAACTTGTCTGTTTTTTCTGTCTTTGTCCCCTTAAATTATACAGTGGCTGAAAGTGAAGAGAAATGATATTCAGCTAATTACATTTTCATGGCAGCGTTCCTGTTCCCTTGTCCCCTGCTTTCAAGGCTCTCTTGTTTTGGACTTCACAATTACTTGATAATTAAATGGTGAAGGTATTTCTACTGTGCTGTTTGCAAAGTCCTTTATTCGTTTAAGAGGGAGACTTTTTAAAATTACCTAGTCACTCCCTTTCCCCGCCTCCCGCTGCTCACTCTCTCACTGTCTTTCAGACTTCAGATGCTCTCTGTCCAATGATCCAGAACAGCCTTCAGTGTCCTGAGCTGATGAATTAAAAGTGTTCCTTTGGCATTCAGGGCCTTGATGGAGGATTCAAAGGCAGGCAAATAAAAATCTTTTCTTTGAGAAAGTGAGTTGGTTCATGGAGTGCGCAGACATGGCCCTGGGATACCACTGTTAATAATAATATATAAATATTAAAAGTGCTAAGAAATCATGTCATGGATGTGGCTCCGTTGTTCCAAAGTCTGCTGACAGTTTTCTTTCATATCAGCTGAGGAGCTTCTTTTTAAATCCACATCTTCCTTTACCGTCCTGCCAACCAAGTGTGATCCGCTTGACCTTTGCTTTTTGTAAAATTTCCGTTCTGCGTTTCATCTTCCACATTTGTTTTTCAACTCTCTCCAGGGTCTGGTTTACCATCTGTGTGCACGCCTGACTCACTCAGACTTTTCACTCGAGCTGAATGAGATGTCATGTCACAAAGGCCTGAAGAGAAGATGAATAGAAATGCATTTTCGCTTGGAAATCCTCGCTCTTAAACATGCCCGAATCTCCCAGAGCATGCATACTAATCCGAGTCTCCTCTGTTTTGACAGTGTTTTTCACTTGTTTGCACCTTGTCTTGTTTCAGTCACGACTTAAACCTTCCGTCTGGATATCCTTTACACACTCCATCTCACTCTTTTGCTTTCACTACTTCACTGTCACCCTTCATAGAAGAGAAAGATGGAATCTCCTTGTAAAACTGTCTCATATCAATTCTCAGTACTTATCTGTCCATCACTCTGGAACCAAAATGACCACTTTTAACTTATATTCAGGTAGAGTGAACATTGCATAATATTCCCCTAAATTGGACTTTTTTGCATTAAACCCAAAATGGCAAAGTCATTTCACATATAAACTGTGAGAATATATTTATGAGCCTCACTTTTTATGAGGCAGGACATCATTTACTGACCAGCTGAAGATATTATCAGTAAATGAAATCCATTGCCAGTAAGGAAAGAAGTTTCTTAGATGTCTGAGAGTTAGTAGAGTAAAAAGGAAAATCATTCACAACCGCACCGATTTTCTGGTCAAGTCAAGGTAAGGACGTAAAAAAGAGTACATAACAAAATCCAAAAAGTCTAACTTCACGTGCAGGTGTGACGATGATATACAGTTGTACTTAATTCCCCTTTTTCCTCTTATGAAAGAGTAGCGAAAGAACAGAAAAATCATTTTGTTCTTTTTCTACCTTTCTGACATATACATGAATAACCCCGCAGACCCACAGTAATTGCTATATTTGATATGTCACTTCAACCTCGAAGATGTCAAGGTTCTGAGGAGTTACTTTGTGTGTGCCAAAGCAGAAACACAGGGGAAGTGTCTTCTACTGAAGCTGAATTATGGCATAATTGAACAACTGCTCAGAGTTTCCGTCAATGTGAGAATAAAATTGACACCTTAGAAGTGAGCCTGATATTTTTATCACTCGGCAGGTTATTACTGGAATGATGAATGAACATTGAGATATATATATAATACTTCCAAACCAAAAGCTTCTTAATCTTTTTGTCATTTTAGTTTTGCATCTTATTTTGTTAATTTCTTTGATTTTTTTTTGTCATTTTGCTTCTTATTCTGTTCATTTTTATTGAGTTCCATGAATATTTTGTCCATTTTTCTTCATTTTCCTTCTAATATTGTTAATGTTCTTAATTATGTGCTATTTTATTCTTCATTTTACTAATTTTTTTATCATTCAGTTCCATTGTATGCTACATTTTGTTAGTTCATTTCATACGTGTTCATTTGTTTCAGTGACTTTGCTTATTGTTTTGTTTATTTTTGTTCAGTGTCATGAATGTTTTGCCCATTTTTTATCATACTTGGTTAATATTTTTCATTTAAGTTGTTCTTTTTGCCCATTTTTTCATCTTTCTTCTTATTTTGTTAACATTTTTGGGTATGTGCCATTTCATTTTTCATTATGCTCATTTTTTCCTCGGTTAGTTTAGCTATTTTTTTAGTTCATTTTGTTAGTTTACTTTTTATTTGTACTTTTTTTGTCCTTTTGCTTTTTGTTTTGTTCATTGTTGTTCAGGTTGATGAATATTTTGTCCATTTTTCTTCATCTTGCTTCTGACTTTGTTAATATTTTTGATTATTTGCTATCTTATTCTTCATTGTCATTTTCAGCCAGAACAATTAGTGGCTTACTGCTGTTTGCTGTGTTTTATTGCCTCAATTTCAGAGTAACTGCAAATTTGACACCAGGTTTTTAATCACTGACTCAAAAAATTTTGTCCCAAAATGAATCAGGGATTAGAGATCCAGTCTTAATGCAATTCTGCTAAGTTTATAGGGCACTATATGCTGTTTAAAAATCCCACAGTACATAAAAGTTCCATCCAATATGTCCATGCTTGAAACTAAGTGTAAGCCTATGGTGTTGCATACTTCATACTCAGCATACTCATCTGTTATAGTCCCTCAGCACAGATACCAGATGCTGAAGAAGAAAAGCATTAAGTAAGCCTTCTTTGAGCCAGAATGGCCCATTGGGCAGCAGGGGGAGAAGCTATCTTTTGTCTTTATGTCCAGAGCCAGTTTGGCATACTAGCGAAACACTGCAATGCTGTAGAGTGGGTGAGTGGAGGAACTTATAGACCCACTGATTGATTGAGAGCATAATGAGAAGGTTGACTGTGTTGCAAGCACTCCTAAATCCATGAAAAGGTTAACAGCAATCCTGAGATTATCTGCCACTTAGGAAAGCCGCTGCTAAATATGGCTTTGCCAGGCAGATCAGCACAGAGCCAGAGGATGGAGATCTATGCTCAGTGGCACTGAACCGTGATCTGCACTCACTGGCCTAACCTCCTGTCACCTCGCTTTGATAAATGTGGATAAGGATCTAATTCAAACCAGAGACACTGAGAATATTCTGCATACTAAATTGAGCCAAGGCATATTATTACCAGCCACCAGATCAAAAATGTGAAGTAAAACAAGTGGTGCTGCATAAGAAATAAGACTAATGCTCGATATTTTAGGCAAATATAATTAATCAGCACAATATTTTTATGCATGTTTGGGGCATAAATAAGTGTAATGATTATGCAGTTGCCACATAAGGTTCAGAGAATTTCATTTATACCCTGTAAGTTAATTATCCAAGCTTTTGTCTTTTACTTTTTCTGCACATGTGGATGTGATATTGGATGCACCGCATACTAACTGAATCCAAATCTGTGTTTACCATATGGGAGACTTTGCAAGCCCGTGAAGATTCAGTCTGGAGAGATTTCAACCAGGCTTCTCAATCCCCCACGACCTCCCACCTCCAACTCCCAACGCCATGTTAAGCTGCATCTTAACTAATTTAAATGCACATCCCAATATGGCAAATCAGACTCGATATAGTCCAACTGGGGGGAATACCCTCCCAGTGTGCCGATTGAGACACGCACTGATGCACCACCAACTTTCCAGAAAGGCCACTCTGGTACACACAGATAAGGAATATGAAGAAATTATATGAAGTAATGGGCATGAGAAGCACTAATCCTTCCCAAATGCCATATGCAACCCTGTAAAATTTTCTACCAATATCCTGTCAAGTTCCTCAAATACAGTTAATTACGGCCACTATGAAACACTGATTCACTTTAAATCCTTCATGTCCTCAGAACAGCTCTTGCAAGCTGACCAGCAAGCAAAATATATTACTCTGCAAGTCTACATACAGCCTAAATCTGTCAAGAAACATTTGATAAGGCCCTCCTTTTATTTTGTCTTCTTTTTTCTTGTCTTTCTCCCCACCAGCCCTTGTCTGTGGAGGGCTCTAAAATAAGAAATCCCTTTCCGCAGATATAATTAATCACTCTGGGAGAACAGGGCGTGTAATTATTTAGGTTACCACAGAATTCTCTGAAGCCCCCCTCCTCCCCCTCCACGCTTCAGTCTACATTGCGGCGAGCCTTTTAGTCGACGCATATCTAAACCAAACATGGCAGTGAGCAACAAAATGATTTTGCACAACCTTCTTCAGTTGAACGGACAAATGAAGGCTACCCATCATGCGGACAATCTACAAGCATAAAAAATGCATCCTCTGGAGCTTTTTATCCTGTTTTGTTTATGCTCTCGTTTGCAAATTCAAAATAAAATTCAAAAAGGGGTCATTTAGCTGTGAAAATGACTTAGAATTCCTACAGTTATTTTTGATGTCTGTTGCTAAATTTGACAAGTCCCTCTTTCTCACAGTGAAAAACGGCCTGGCAAACAGCAGCAGGATTTTTGTTGAGCATGAGTGAGGTAGTGAAAGAAGGAGGTGGGATCGCCTTGCCTCTTCTTTTCTCCCCAGCCTCTCCCGCAGGCAATTATACACCCTCCCCACTGCTGATAAAGAGTTCAGCATCAGTTCACCAAAAGATTAATATGGCACAATGAACACACCCTTTGGAATGGTCCTGGCTGGTTCAGAATTAGCCCGATTAGAGGGGACCTCAGCTAAAAATCCCTCTGTAGATGAGTCCAGCAGCCCATAGGAAGTTGCTATTGTGCAGCGTCAGCACGTTTGCATTGAGCAGCCAGAAAAGGGGGAGGCAGGCCAGTAATGTGAGTGCTGCCAATTGGATAACACGGGTGTCCAAATGAGAGATGGCAGTACTTGTCAGGAGGGTGATTGAGCTATGCTTTCCAAAGGGAAGAGGGGAGGTAGAAAATGTACTCTGTGCATGATATGATACCCCAAAACACAAACAACACACTGACAGCATCCAAGGCAGTTCAACAAAGGCAGTAAATCACAACCACTACTGATAACAAATGTTATTTCAGAGCTGTAATGTTACCATTTTATGTCTAAGCTGAGAAAAAAAATGGTCTACATCAATAGCAGGGCAATTTGAATTTAACCCTCTCACACATGGTGTCCACGACACTGCTCTACAGATGTCACATGACAATAACGAGGCAAAGTGCAACAAGTCGGTCAGTATTTTGAAATAAAATAAGCAACGTAAGGAGCAACGGGTACAAAACAGTGAAGAAAATTAATAAAAGTGAGCAAAATCAGAAGCAAAATGAACAAACCAATCAATAAAATGTACCAAATAAGTTGCAAGAAGTCAAATAATGAACAAAAATGTACAAAATAAGAAGAACAATAACATTCATGACAGTGTAAAAACTGGAAAAAAGGAGAAGAAACTATATAATAATCAAGAAAATTAACCAAATTAGATACAAAAAGAGGAAAAATGAACAAAAACAGTCACAAAAATTCTTGACAAATAAAACTAAAGTTTTCTCTGTTTCATTGTTGCTGCTGAGTTGCTGTACTTTGTATAGTATTTGCAATATTAACCACTATTTATCCTTTTATATAATCAATATAATGCTATGATTATGACTGTATCTCACTGAACTGACACCATAATTTAACCATTTTCAGCCACTACCTGGCTCAAAATAAATGAAATTAGTTTAAAGATTGTACCCCAAGGCTGAAAATGTCGTATATTTTAAATAATCCATGCATGAAAGGGTTAATAATAGTTTGAAAGGCAGCGCTGCAAGATTATATTTTACTCCAAAATGCTTCAAACTTAATATTAGAACTGGAAAACAAAAGGCCAAAAGGTTTAAATTTACCAAAATATCATTTTGAGCGAATAAAAAGTCTACAAATGATTGACAATGGATATTAAGAAAATGTTTGTTTGGATCATAAATCTCCAAACTGCTACACTTGATATATCTTTCACATCATATCCAAACACATGCTGTTACCAGTCTGCTGTTAAGGGTATAAATTGTGGACTGTGTTTGACAGTAGGGAGAGTTAGAAACAGCACAGTTTTATTAAAGTCGAATGATGAACAATTGAAAAACAGAGCCACATTAACACTAAAACATTTGGCTGTTTTAGTGTTAACGTGGCTATGATGAAAACACATCATCACACATCACCTTGCAACAGTTTCGACCAGGAGTCCTTTACAATCTGAAGGGTCATTTTTGGACAGAAATAAAAAGAAAAAAAAAATGTGTACAGAGACACAAATAATATCCCAACCCTTTACATGTGCTAGCTGCAACATGTTAACACCAATTTGATTATTATTATTTATTTTTGTTCATTTTTTTGACTATTTTGTTCATTCCTGCTCATTTTTGTTTATGTTGCAGATTATTTGGTTATTTTTTGTTCAGTTTTGCCAATTTTTTTAAATTATTTTATTACTTTTTGTGAATTTTGGTTCATTTCCCGAATAATTTTTGTCTATTTTTGTGGTTTATTTCACTCATTACTTTTTAAAAATTTTTGTTTCTTTTCTTGCTTAGAGTTATTTATTTGATGATTTTGTTCATTCTGTTGATTAATTTGACAATAATTTGTTCATTTTCACTCAGTTGATTTATTATTTTTGTGGTTTCTTTGTTCATTTTCCTTTTTTAATTTACTTTTTTTTTTCTTCAGAATCGTTAATTTTTGTAAATGTACTTAGTTTTCCATCCTTTGGAACATTCTATTTATTATATTGTTTCATTTTGTTAATTTTCTTGATGCTTTTGTTTTTTTTGGAGATTATTTGCATCAGTTTCTTCATTATGTGCATCATGTTTTCTTTTTCCTGTTGAGTTAGTGCATATATTGTTAATTTTGATTTATTATAATGTGTTACTAAACAAAGCCAGAGGAGCCACTGGGGAGGGACTAAAGAGCCACATGTGGCCCTGGAGCTTATATAGTCACTGGACAGAGAGAAGCAAAGTGTTTATATACAGTACGGTTGAGATCAAAATTATCAGCCCCGCAGTAAAGAGGTGATAAGTGCACCAACAAAAACGGGATGTGGTTAGTACTTACAGTATTTAGCTAGAGTTTAATCCAACTGATTTGAAACAACCTGTGTAAATGCACATACAGCATGTCCATTTTAAGCATGGAATGGATTAGTATGACTATGGTTCCTGGTGTTTTTATGACCTAAAACAACTGAATTTACATTGTCAGCTGCATCACCTTAATACCACGGTTGACTATGCAAAATTTAATGAGAATCTGCACTACCTAGTAGGTGTTGCACAGATAATTCATACTGTATGTACAAAATTGCTTGACTCCAACCAACAGAGCCCCATAGCGCAGCTAAATAAAAATGCAACATTCATGTCTCAGAAGAATAATAATGAGCTGAAGCAGAAATGGCTACATTTCTAAAGAGCTCTGTCGGTGAACTGCTCCTCTGTGTACAGCATGGTGATAAATTTCCACTGCACTGCACTAAATCCAGTATTATTGGTTAGAGAGTAAAAATGAAAGAAATCCAAGTGGTTTACCCAGTGACAGTGACTCTAGTGATGGAGTGAGTTTCTGAATTTGAGAGAGATACTCGCAGCAGACAGCAGAAAACAAAAATAAAAGATGAATGACTGCTTGTGCACACAGACGACCAGCAAAGGACTTTAAAATCTTCTTAGCATGTGGGTGGTTTTAATAAATGCTGTGTACATTAGGATATGGTCTTTTGGTGTTATCATGCCCCTGTGGTGAGGAAACATTGTTGCAAACTCATGCAGACTCGTCTCCCCTAGTCCATCTTTGCCTTTCATTTCTCTCCCACACTCTGTCTCTGCTACAGTACCGCCTCTGAGGTGACTAATGCTTTAAAAGTTCCTGCAGCCAGGGGATAGACTGTCAGGCAAAATTATACATCGGAAAGTCCTTTCATCATCATCACGAATGTTGTCATTTGCCTTCCTGCTGCTAATGACATAACTTTGAAATCCAAACTAAAATGTAACATCAAGCAAAAAATAAAAATGGTAATACCTCTGCTCAATTTACATAAACATCCAGTATGTTGTGACTCAGAAGGTGTTACTATTTATTTACCCAAAAATAAGAAAATAACAGATTTGGATGGGAGGACATAGTCACATCTAACAGCTACCTCTTATATTTTTTCAATGTATTATTTTTGCATTTATCATTTTGGATATACAGTATGTGGCTTTTTTAAAACAAACTCAAACCTGCTCCTGGCAAGTCCTTCGACTCATATGACCATAATGGTTGTTTGGTCCTGCTCTCAGTTTGGATCCAAGGCAGTCACGTTTCACACGTGATTGGTACGTGTTTCTTTGTGCTGAAAAATCTCAGCAAAATTGGTCCCTAGCTGAAAAATTAAAACATGATGGGCCTGCTTTAGCGTTGGGCAGTCTGTTGCATTTTTGTAAGCTAGCCAATTAAAATTAAAATGTTGAACCAGAGCACAATTTGGTCTTGTTTTACATCAGCCATTCTAGTGTTTTTGGTGTTTTTTCACTAAAAGTGAAGGAGACAGAAACAGACATTGCTAGACGTAGCATGAGATGAGAATTAAAGATTTATACTGTATGTGCTGCATGGGGGTTCATGCTACTCTTTTCTGAATTAAATGCTATAGCACCAAAACTTATTTGCATAGAAAGGGAAGGAATTTGTGACAGGTGTGTGACTATTCCCTCATTTGCATCATTTACAGCCCTGCGAATGGCAAAGCCACAACCTTGATGCTATTTGTTTCACAGGGCAGTTTGCATGAATTTAAATCTTTGCTAGTGGTTTGTGAGGACCACAGTTTTTGCATCTCTATTTTGGTTAGGTTTAGGTAATCCTATCGAGTTTTTTAGGGTGAAGGAAGAGGCGGTCATGGGTGAGGGGTATGCAAAACATCAAACATCCAAAACTGTAGTCTCTTGTTTGGCGGATCATCGGACAGTTTGTACCCATTACAAGTGTGGCTATGATTTTATCTTTACACTGACCTCTAAAACATAACCTTAGGTTGTAACATAGCATATGAACAGTCACTGCTGTAATTTGTAGGATGAGGGCAGGCTCCTGTTATATCTCAATGATTAGATATTTGCTAATGAGTAATTGTTCTTTAATAAGCACTGCAGCGGCACTTGCGAATGAGAACTTTATCATATTTTTCATCCATATTTTTTCATCAACGTAAGTGCATTCAGTTTCAGGGTTCTCTATTATGTCCCTGTTCTGTTGATTGTGCATCTGATAATCATCCAATTCAAATGTTCACAGCAGCAAATTATACTCCTACCACATTCAGAGTTTGAGGTTGAAATGCAACAAAAAAAGACTATTTATTAAACTCAATTAATGCTTAAAGCAAGTAGGATTTCAACTGAAGAAGTTCAACTGTTGCTGTCGCATTGGATGCCTTTCATAAGAAAGCCATTGTGATGTTTGATTGCTGAAGTGACACATTATTGTTTTCCATTCCTTTATGCAATGGTGACAGTCTAATTGTAATAACAGTGTTGTGACCTTCCATTTGCATGGAACTTCCACTTCCTTTCATGTGGCACTCGTGGTTTAAGTGTGGTTTGGCTGAAGCCATTCTCATCACACTGCATAAAATTACCACGGGTATTTCACTATCAAGTGTAATACAGAGGCCTGTTTCATGTGTCATGTGCAGTTAATGTACCATGCAAAGCGTTTGAGACCATGGTGGTGAAGTGGGACAAAAATGTAGTGGGAGTTGGATTGGGTGGAGACCAGACACGTTCAGATTCATGAATATGTTTCTCGTGCCAATTTCTCCTCCCATCCCTTTCCAATATCCCCTGCAAAGTGGATTTATGCCTCAGTTTAATGAAACTATTACCTGTCCGCATCACGTTATCAAGTACATGGGAAGTGGCTGCTCCAAGTGATATTAACTGCATGCAAAAATTGTTACAAAAATGGCTTCTATATTGCACGTTGAAGTGGTATTTTTCCAAATTCGGGTGCAAGTGGGTTACTCGATTTGCGCAAATTTTACAACAGAACTTCTACACTGCCTCTATAGAATCAATTTTATTCAAAAGACATCGCTTGAGTGCTGAGTTAAACCTTAAACTTTAATTCACACCCTCTTTTCTGCTTATAAAAAGGTGAAGCTCAGCAATGATTTTCTCCTTTCCTGTCTGTTGATTTTATTTTAAAAGCCAGCTTTAAATGTCATAAGGCAGTTTTATAATTACTCCACTCCATAGTGCTTACTGAAGGCCATTATTAACTTATTCTTTACCTCTAAATGAAAAAGTAATACATTTTCCCCTCAGTAACAGTCAAGGTGACGTTCTATGGCAACTCCTGCAGGCATTTCAATCTGCCACCTAAAGGTAACTACGTATGTTGTCATGACAGTATCTCACACTGGAGATGCAAACGCTTTCATACGAGTGATCATTTGCTAAGGACGTATTTATGATCATGTTAGCCCTTTTCATTGCACATGAGGAAATATTTCCTTTTTCTCCATGATCAGAGCTGAAATGTAATTTATTGTCAACTGATTCCATGTTTGACATTTGAACAAATGCATCTGTTCAGTCTGTCATCAAGGCAACTTGATAGACCGTGAAAGCCAGCACAGTCGATATATTTCATCAAGACTGGTGCCATGTACTGTATCAGTCTTCCTCTTCATGTAAGCCATGCACGATGAAGAAAGACAGGGAGAGGTGGTGACGAGACGTTTGCAAAGAGGGAAGAGGAAAAAGGGGAGGAGAGATATTGTATGACTTGGATCAAAAATTCCCAGAGATGCAAGAAGAAAAAGGCTTGGAACGACAATGAGAGACAGCAAGGAGAGAGGGGGCATTAAACAAGGACAAATAGATGATACTTGAAAAAAGACAGTGTCATCTTTCCCTGTGTACAAAAATACAGATGCAAGATAAGGATGAAGAAAACAACTATACTCTCTTTTCTTCTATGCGATCATGAGTGTGGGAAAGGTTAACGAAATGCAGCACTATACAGGGAAGCAAACGATCATTCAATACGAAGCCACTGTTATTTTTAAGGTCTTGGCCTCCGTGTCTGTGGATTATTTTACAGGTGAGCAAGCAGAGGTTGCAAAATGAGATTTAAGGTCACGAAAAAGAGTGCACACTCATTCTTGCAATGAACCCCCACCGCTGAAACTGAAACAAGATTGTTGATGGATCTCAAGGGGGGATAAAACCGGGGGATGAATATAATGTTACAGTTTTCACATATGGAAGAGAGGAGGTTAGAGAAACTAATCTATAAACATCAATACTGCTGTTTCATTTCACTGACTTTTCTCATTTCATTGACTTTGACTAAACTCTTTGAAAAAACTTTGAAAAGCTGTAGCCTTAAAATAGGAATGGCTTTGCACTGAGTTCAAGGAAACACAAACCTGCAATTGAAAGGGCAACGCATGGATCTTAACTCAACCGTCTGCCTTTGAGACTTCTCCTGCTAAATGGAAATCCTGTTAACTATTATCAGCGTTTCACAAGTTCATGTCTTAAAGGTCCCATACAGTGAGAATACATCTTGATTGGGTTTGGAGGTGTATATAAACTACATAGTGTAAAATAAAAGCTGTGACTATGTAAACTTGTTCCAGAAAATAACAAACTGAGACATAATGAGTGAGAAATAATAGTCCAGCTAAAATGCATTATTCCTGGTAGAATTCTGAATGGGAAATTTAAGTGTAAAAATCAATTTTGTTGAGGGGGGGGGGTTGGGGTTTATCTATGCATGTCTTGTGAGATGATCAGTCATAACATGTAATACTCAATCTAAAGTGTGCTAGTGCCACCCTAAGACTTGGTAGAATTCTGAATTAATTCTTTCTCCACCAGCTTTTCACAACAAAGTCACCAGCTATTGCCAGCATTTTTGATGATTTTTACTCACCCTTCAAGACCCATTCAAAAAGTTTCTCCAACAGTAGAAAGACAGTGAATATAGCAAAAGAAAGTACAGACCCTCAACTTTCAGTCACCAAAATTCATTTTATTCTCACTTCAATTGGTCTTTTTATATCTATAGAAAGACAGAATTTTGAACAAAAAAATGAGACATTCATTCTTTCTGTAAGGCATTCTACATCCTATTTACCATCTTATGTATTGCATCTCAGTCCTCAGTTCTGTTCACATCTTTTCTGTCTGTCCTCCACATCTAGGACAGGTTTTGTTCCTCATTTGTTTGACTCCTGTCTCCATGTCCATGCCTTCTCCTCTCTTGTCTCTAACTCACTCCCACATCAGTGTGTGTTCATTCAGGGTCGGTTTGGGTTTCAAAGTGGCCATTTCTCTTGATGTTTCTCATTTTGTTATACATTTCCACCGGTTCACTGTCCATTTTACTGTGGTTTACTGCAGCTTTACTGCAGATCCTCAGGTCTGTGATATTTATTCAGGCGTCTGTTCATGTTATTACTGTTTGTCCCCCACTGTCCCCCGTACCTCTTTGACTGCTTGCGTGTCCATGTGCTTCAGTGTCTGTTGCTGTTTATGTTTTATATAGTGCAGTATGTACAGTAACTCTGGTACTACGAGAGTCTCCACAATAAACTCACAGTGAATCATATATTAAACACTTAGCATAGCATTGCATCCCCTCCTTCCGGTTTCTGTCACAATGCATGGAAAGTTAACAACTTACACCCAGTTACTGTATATCAAGCTAAATTTAGCTATGCCCAAATTGCCATTTCCTAGCATTTCTTTGTGAAAATGATGCATTACAGGTGCATTATTCTATTTTGAACCTTGTGTCAAAAATCTGATCTCAGATCACCTTGAGAATGAAATATGGTTTCAGCCAATTAGCATATTTTCTGAAAAGAAGTGGGTAGATGCATACAAAAGTTATGGATATAAGTGTAAGAGTTAAGAAAGCAGACCTTTAAATTTGAAACCTGTCAAACCTAGTGCAGTAAAATTCGCCACGCCTCCACGAGCCAGCTTCCAGTATACCTTACATTTTTCTCCATGATATTGCACATAAAAAGTGCATTATTCTGTTGTTTACAATAGCCGTGTATCAGAATTTGGTCCCACATCACCTTGGGAATAACCTTCAACCTGTCACAGTGTGTTCTGACTGTATTTTGTCAACACCCTTGGAGTAGTCCTTTTTTGTTATTTCTTTTAATGTCATTTTTCTTCCTACACACTTTACCCCTCACTGAGTCTTAGATTAGAACCTGAACAGTTCTCTTTTGTCAAGCATGTGAATCGCTGGCCGGATGTAGCGGTCTAATCAAAAGCGCTGGACAAGCTGTGTGCTTTTTGGGCAGCCTCAGCCACTGTAACTGACAGGGTACCAAAGACTCTTTGGCAGGTCCACTCACCCATTCACAGCAGTCCTCAGACAGTCGACAGCCTGGGAAACAAAATTGCTGTATTGCCTTCTGATGATAAGAACCAAATCACATCTGACGGTGAAGAATAGCTGGTTCTGCTTTTTTCACTTTCTTGTGATAATTCTCTTCCAACAAGCTTTCTTTTTTTATATTACAGTATGGGAGTATTCTTGGGCTAGAACCAGATGGGAAATTAGAACAATATTAGAAAAAATGTATAAATCTGAAGGTGCATCCAAGGTTGTAAATTTGTCTGAACACTGGAGACAATTTTTTTCTCAGCATCTTTGAGTCGTCCTGGAAATTTTGAAAATAGAATATTAAAATTTGTTGTGATGTTGTGAATTGTTTACGG